>CM038003.1:2183195-2228190 GCA_021234005.1 Nephelium lappaceum
CTCCTTCCAACTCTTCCCCATGTGAATCAGCCTCTAATTCATCATTACCACCACGTAATTCCGGAGTTCTCCTTTACGGATGCCTATCCTAAACCTTATTGGAAACTAAATAAGACCTTATTTTTAATTGACTTTCACTTTGACTCTTTCTAAACTTTGAGTTTGACTTTTTCTAAACACACCCATATTGGGCTTTTTAACTTAAAAATAAATGACTCAGCCTCCTAATTAAAAGCCTAATAAATTAAAGTAATTTAAAACAATCTCATAATACAAATTAGGCCCAATGTAAACAAATAAATAACAGCCCAATTGCATTATAATTGACACCCAAGCCTCAAGATTTCCTCAAGATTGATGTTCTTGGACTTGTTCTCGAACTTGAATAATCTTTTGAAGCCTTGATGTTCCCTCCCAGCTATCCAAGTGATGTTGTGCAAGACTCTTGGCCCAAATATCTTGAACGAGCCCATTTAAAGCTTCCTTCATCCTTTTAGCTCGAGCTGTCATCATAGGTACTCCATTGATGCTCAAAGGATCCATAGGCTTGCTTATTTGGTTTCCATCAGGTCCTATATGCCCCTCGCACCGTGCATTTCCCTCGTGCTCACAGCGGCTTGACATTCTCTCATAAGGACTAGTACACCATATATATGAGCCAAACGCACAATGCACGCCCGTATGAGGTTTAGAGGTCTTGTACGCCCCTCGCACCATGCGGCATGCCCCTCGGGCTCACAGCGGCTTGCCATTCTCTCGTAGAGTCGAGTGCACCATATCTGTGAGCCAAACGCACCACGCACGTTGCGACACTCCCCTCGCAGTCACAGCGGCTTCGCATTCTCTCGTGGGGCCCAGTACGCCATCGTTGTGAACCAAATGCTCAACTCACACTCGTGTGAGATTTCGAGGTCCCGTAAGCCCTCGCACCATGTAGTATGCCCCTCGCACAATGCGGCACGCCCCTCGCGCTCATAGCTGTTTGACATTTTATCTTAGGGCCCAGTACACCATATCTGTGAGCCAAAGGGGCCACGCACGCTCGTGTAAGGTTTAGAGGTCCTGTACGCCCCTCGCACCATGCGGCACGCCCCTCACTCTCGCACCATGCGTAGAGCCGAGTGCACCATATCTGTGAGCGAAACGCACCATGCACGCTCGTGTGAGGTTTCAAGGTCATGTACGCCCCCCACACCAATTCGGTACGCCCCTCGCACTAAGAGCGGCTTGGCATTCCCTCGTCGGGCCCAGTATACCATATCTATGTGCCAAACGCACAACGCACGCCCGTGTGAGATTTAGAGGTCTTGTACGCCTCCTCACACCATTCAGAACACCCCTCGCACTCATAGCGACTTGGCATTCTCTTGTAGGTCCCAGTACACCATATGTATGAGCCAAACTGACAACGCACACCCGTGTGAGGTTTAGAGGTCTTGTACGCCCCTCGCACCATGCGGCACGACCCTCACGCTCACAGCTACTTGGCATTCTATCATAGCGCCCGGTACACCATATGCGTGGACCAAAAGCACCACAAACGCTCGTATTAGGTTTGGAGGTCCTGTACGCCCCTCATACCATTCGGCACACCCCTCGTGCTCACAGCGTCTTGGATTTTCTCGTAGGGCCCAGTACACCATATTTGTGAACCAAAGGCACCACACACGCCTGTGTAGGGCCTAGTACACCATATCTATGAGCCAAATGCACAACGCATGCCTATGTGAGGTTTAGAGGTCCTGTACACCCCCTGCACAATGCAGGATGCCCCTCGTGCTCACAGCTTCTTGACATTCTATCGTAGGGCCCAAAACACCATATCTGTGAGCCAAAGGCACCATGCACGCTCGTGTGAGGTTTAGAGGTCCTGTACGTCCCTCGCACCATGTCGCACGCCCCTCGCGCTCACAGCGGCTTGCCATTCTCTCGTAGAGCCGAGTGCACCATATTTGTGAGCCAAATGCACCACGCACGCCCGTGTGAGGTTTAGTGATGGAAACCAAGATAGCGACCTAAAAGACAAATTGGACAACAAGGCAATTAAAGGCAATTATGCTTAATCTTGAAGGCTTTGAACGTTAATTGAAGGCAATTGGAATCAAACTTAAGTTAATTGGGTTTTAATTAATTTGAGCTTAATTTGTGTTATGAGATTGTTTTAAATTATTTTAATTTATTAGGCTTTTAATTAGGAGGCTGAGTCATTTATTTAAGTTAAAAGCCCAATATGAGTGTGTTTAGGAAAAGTCAAAGTCAAGGTAAAAGTCAAAGTCAAAGTCAGAGTCAATTAAAAATAGGTTTTTATTTGGTTTCCAATATGGATTAGGATTGTATGCCTACATAAGGCTTATTATGATGCGAACCCCGTATATAACGATACGACACCCACAAGCAAATTGAAACACAACCCCAAGAAAGATAATTCAGATTTAAAGAAATCTTTGACCCGTTGATTAGCGAATCAAGAACCAAAGATATAACGACGCCACTCCCAAGAAAGAGATGAGAATGTGGGAGATAAGTCAAGGTTGATAAATCAAGAACAAATCTTGATGCAATTCTCAAAGTTCACAAGAGAACAATGGAGAAAAGTTAAATCTTCTATTCAATTAACAACTGATTGAAAAGTTAGATTTAATAAGCCTTATATAGGCATACAATCCTAAACCTTATTGGAAACCAAATAAAACTCTATTTTTAATTTGACTTTGACTCTTTGACTTTGACTCGTTCTTAAACACACCCATATTGGGCTTTTTTAATGACTTAGCCTCCTAACTAAAACTTAATAAATTAAACTGAATTAAAACAATCCCATAATACAAATTAAGCCCAATGTAAATCAATTAAATAAATAACAGCCCAATCGCATTATGATCGATACCCAAGCATCAAGATTTCTTCAAGATTGATGTTCTTGGACTTGTTCTTGAACTTGAACAATATTTTGAAGTCTTGATGTTCCCTCCAAGCTGTCCAAGTCATGTTGCGCAAGACTCTTGGCCCAAATATCCAGAACGAGCCCATTTAAAGCTTCCTTCATCCTTTTAGCTCGAGCCCTCGTCATAGGTCCTCCATTGATGCTCAAAGGATCCATAGTCTTGATTCCTTGGTTTCCATCATTCCCCCTCTCCTCAAAAGGATTTGTCCTCAAATCGGAACCTACATCAAAATCAAAAGGAGAAAGATCAGAAACATTAAAAGTAGCACTAACATTATACTCACCTAGCAAGTCTATCTTGTACGCATTGTCATTAATACGTTCAAGCACTTGGAATGGACCATCTCCACGTGGTTGCAACTTCGATTTCCGTTGAACAGGAAACCTCTCCTTACGCATATGCACCCAAACCCAATCTCCCGGTTCGAACACAATTCTCTTTCGCCCCTTGTTAGCTTGAGTAGCATATTGCTCGGTTCGCCTCTCAATTTGTTGCCTAACTCTCTCGTGCAATTGCTTAACAACTTCAGCTTTCTTCTTACCATCCAGGTTAGCTCTTTCTTCCATAGGTAAAGGTATCAAATTCAAAGGAGTAAGTGGATTGAACCCATACACAACTTCGAATGGTGAACAACCAGTAGTTGAATGCACACTCCTGTTGTAAGCAAACTCGACATGTGGCAAGCAATCTTCCCAATTCTTCAAATTCTTTTGGATAATGGAACGCAACAAAGCACCTAAAGTTCTATTAACCACCTCCGTTTGTCCATCAGTTTGCGGATGACA
Organism: Nephelium lappaceum; assembly: GCA_021234005.1. Taxonomy (NCBI): domain Eukaryota; kingdom Viridiplantae; phylum Streptophyta; class Magnoliopsida; order Sapindales; family Sapindaceae; genus Nephelium; species Nephelium lappaceum. The sequence goes on from CM038003.1 coordinate 2,186,926, forward strand.
AGCAGTAGAAAACAATAACTTTGTTCCTAGCTTCCCCCACAAAGTCCTCCAAAAATGGCTTAAGAACTTTGCATCTCGATCTGAAACAATGCTCTTCGGCACTCCATGAAGTCGAACAATCTCCTTAAAGAATAAGTCAGCAACATGTGTGGCGTCATCAGTCTTGTGACATGGTATGAAATGAGCCATCTTCGAAAACTTGTCAACCACAACAAACACCGAATCTCGGCCTTTTTTGGACCTAGGTAAACCCAATACAAAATCCATTGAAATATCAATCCAAGGTTCACTAGGTATGGGCAAAGGTGTATACAAACCATGGGGTAAAACTTTAGACTTAGACTTTCTACATGTTATGCACTTCTCACACATTCTCTCAACATCTCTCTTCATGTGTGGCCAAAAGAAATGCTCATCTAACACATCCAAAGTCTTTCTAACACCAAAATGTCCCATTAAACCTCCCCCATGTGCTTCTCGAACTAGCAACTCTCTTATAGACCCTTGAGGAATGCACAATCTACTCTCCCTAAACAAATACCCCTCATGTCTATAAAATTTACCAAATGCACCTTTCTCACAAGCAACATACGCAGAAGCAAAATCAGGATCATTCACATACAAATCTTTAATATGCTCAAACCCTAACAATCTTGCATTCAAAGTAGTAATCAAAGTATACCTGCGAGATAATGCATCAGCTACAACGTTTTCCTTTCCCTGTTTATACTTGATCACGTAAGGAAACGTTTCTATGAACTCTACCCATTTAGCATGCCTCCTACTCAACTTACCTTGTCCTTTCAAATGCTTCAAGGACTCATGGTCAGTATGGATTACAAACTCCTTAGGCCATAAATAATGTTGCCAATTTTCTAAGGCCCTAACTAAAGCATACAACTCTTTGTCATAAGTAGGATAATTCAACGATGCTCCACTCAACTTCTCACTAAAATAAGCTATAGGACGCCTATCTTGCATAAGAACAGCCCCTATACCTATTCCCGATGCATCACACTCAATCTCAAATGTCTTAGAGAAATCAGGTAATGCAAGCAATGGTGCAGAACATAATCTATCCTTAATCAAATCAAATGCATGTTGTTGCTCACTTTCCCATTTAAAACCAACACTCTTTTTCACAACCTCAGTTAATGGTGCAGCTATGGTGCTAAAGTCTTTAACAAATCTCCTATAAAAACTAGCCAACCCATGAAAGCTACGCACTTCACTAACATTCCTAGGTCTAGGCCACTCCCTAATAGCCTTAACCTTCTCCTCATCTACTTCTATCCCTTTTGCCGTAACAACATAGCCCAAAAATATAATCTTATCAGTGCAAAAGGAACATTTTTTCAAATTAGCATACAACTTTTCTTGTCTTAAAACATCAAGCACACAATGCAAATGCCTAACATGTTCATCTATGCTCTTGCTGTACACTAATATATCATCAAAATAGACCACAACAAATTTTCCAATGAAAGAACGCAAAACATGATTCATTAATCTCATAAAAGTACTAGGTGCATTAGTTAAACCAAAAGGCATGACTAACCACTCATACAAACCATGTTTCGTTTTAAATGCAGTTTTCCATTCATCTCCTTCTTTCATTCTAATTTGATGATATCCACTTTTAAGATCAATCTTAGAAAACACACAAGATCCATGCAGTTCATCCAACATGTCATCTAATCTAGGTATGGGATGTCGATACTTAACTGTAATTTTGTTGACAGCTCTGCAATCGATGCACATACGCCAAGTCCCATCCTTCTTAGGCACAAGTAATACTGGTACGGCACATGGGCTCATGCTCTCCCTCACATGCCCCTTTTTCATCAACTCTTCAACCTGCCTTTGAAGCTCCTTTGTCTCCTCGGGATTACTTCTATATGCCGGTCGATTTGGAATTGAAGCTCCGGGTATGAAGTCGATTTGATGTTCTATTCCCCTCTTTGGTGGCAATCCATCCGGTATGTCCTCAGGGAATACATCTTTAAAATCCTGCAAAAGAGTAGTAACAACACTAGGCAAAGACAAATCAAGGTCAGAGTTAGAAAAATAAGCTTCTTTGTACAAAAGTACAAACATTTGTTGCTTGGCTAGAAAAGCAACCCTCACATCGCTCCCTTTGGCATAAACACTCATTTTCTTTTTCTCACTTTTCTTCCTCTCATTCTCTCGTTTACACTCAAGTGTTTTGTCACTCTTTCTCTCACACTCAACTCTCTTTCTCTCGACCTCACTAGTGTTTGAACTCTCAGCCTCTCTTCTTCCCTCGCTCTCTTTCTTTTGTTCACTCTCTCTTATCCTCACTTGATCTTCATACACCTGTCTAGGTGTTAATGGTACAAGAGTGATTGTTCGCCCATTCATGGTAAAAGAATATCTATTCTTAAACCCATCATGTATTACTCTCCTATCATATTGCCATGGACGACCCAAAAGCAAGTGTCCCGCGTGCATAGGTACAACATCACATAACACCTTATCCTTGTACCTACCAATAGCAAAGGATACTAGAACCTGTTTTGTCACCTTAACTTCTCCACAATCATTCAACCACTGTAACTTATATGGTTTAGGATGTTTTGAAGTAGGTAAACTCAATTTCTCCACTAATTCGGTACTAGCAACGTTGGTGCAGCTACCCCCATCAATGATCATACTACAAACCCTATCCTTGATATGGCATCTAGTATGGAAAATATTATCACGTTGCACCTCATCATCTTCCTTCACTTGCACACTTAGAGCACGTCTTGCCACTAGCAACTTTCCATCTGCGGGATACTCAATTTCAACATCACTAGCATCTTCTAACGGTGGCATCTCATCATCATCACTCTCCCCGTCGGTCTCGATATCTCCATCCTCTCTTAGGATCATAGTTCGCTTATTAGGACATTGCGAAGCTATGTGACCTCTTCCCAAACACCTGAAACATTGGATATCCCTATTCCTGCCTTGTGTTGCCACGACCTTGCCCTTATCATGGCTGCTATCCCTACCATCCTTAGGCTTAGCACTCTCGGCCTTAGGCTTTTGTGATGACTTATCTTCTTTTCTATTCCAATTCGACTTCCAAGTGGATGTGGAACCCGAATTTCTGCCATATCGTGACATTGTACCCTTCCTTTTGAGTTGTTTCTCCACTTTCATAGCCATATGGACCAAGTCCTCAAGCTCCACATAATGTTGCAACTCAACAATATTGGCAATGTCTTCATTCAATCCTTGCAGAAATCGCACCATAGTAGCCTCTCTATCTTCCTCAATATTGGCTCTAACCATGGCTATCTCCATCTCCTTGTAGTAATCCTCCACACTTTTGGAACCTTGGGTGAGACTTTGCAATCGTCGATAAAGTTCCCTATAGTATGACCTAGGAACAAACCGTTTTCTCATAACAGTTTTCATCTCACCCCAAGTGTTTATAGGACGTTCCTCGTTTCTCCTCCTATCTTGCACTAATTGTCCCCACCAAACCACGGCATAATCTACAAACTCGGCTGCAGCTAACTTCACCTTCTTCTCCTCGGAAAAGTTATGACACTCAAAGACCCAACTCTACTCGCTTCTCCCACTCTAGATACACATCAGGATCAGCCTTCCCATGAAAAGAGGGTATCTTCATCTTAATGCTACTAAGATCCTTATCTGGTCTATCGGGTCTATCATCCCATCTTCCTCTCTCATTCACATCCCCATAGTACCTATTATCTCCGTTACCTCTACGACCGCCTCTACCACCTCTAATTCTGCCCCTATTAGCATTAGTAGAAATGTCATCTCCTTCTAACTCTTCCCCATGTAAATCAGCCTCTAATTCATCATTGACACCATGTAATTCCGGAGTTCTTCTTTGCGGATCTCTATGCAATCTAGCTATGGCAGCATCTTGCCTATCCATTCGATCCCTAAAATCCATAAACACCATGTTCATCCTCTCAAATTGTTGTTGCATTGCCTTGAGCATGAACGATACATCTGTATTTTCTCCTCCTTCCACTTCTTTACTTTTGTCTAAAGACATGTTTGACACCTGAAAAAAAATGTTAGTAAAGAAAATAATTCACACACTTCCTCACGTGTTTCCCTCTAGTCCTCACGTGTTTATCACTCGGCACTCTTGATTTAACTCAACACTCCCTGTCCACACTCAAACTTTTCTCACCAAGTTCTTTATAGAACTAATCGATCACAACAAGGTCACCCTTGAAATAATCACCCCTGACAAATCGCAACAAAGAAAAGAAAGCGCACAAAGAATACGAAAGAAAAAGGATCAACAATTAACACAGAGTAACAATGAACAGAAAGCAATCTGGTTTCAAGAAAGATTCGAAAACCGTAAAGGCTCGAATTGCAATTAAGGAGAATCAATATCAACTCACTTCAATCCAAATAATTTATGGCGTTCAATTCTCTCTTTTTTTTTTTTTGACACTTTTTTTTTTCTGGGATTTTTTTTTTCTGATACTGTTTTTTTCTTTTTTTTTTTTTTTCTCTTTTTTTTTTTTTTTTTTTGACTCAAACTAGAACGCACACAAACTAAATTGAATGTAAACTGAAGATTTGAACCACAAACAAAAGATTAATATCAATCTTGATGAATCAAGAAACGCCAAGAAACAATTATGTTGATATATGGCGCACATGAAACAGAAGCAAACAGAATTTAATTAAGATGGGTAGGACGTGCAGATTCACAAAACAAAGAAAGAACAATTCTTTATGTGATGCACGTGCAGATAGCAGATCAAAGAAGAAAAATTGATGTGGTGGCAATTCTTGGATGGTTAATTGTGGCAATATTGTGATGCACGAATTTCAAAACCAGAAGAGAATAACAAGCAAAGATTGATGTGCGGCTAATGTTTGTAACGCAAGGGTTTCATGACCAGAATAAAAAAAAAAAACAAATAATGATGTGCAGCTAATGTTTATGATGCACGCACAACCAGAATAAAAGAAAAGAAAAAAGTATTGATGATTGATTATGGTGTTGCACAATAAGGAATAATTCGAGAATAATAAAACAATCAAACCTGAATTAATTAACCGAAGCTCTGATACCAACTGATGCGAACCCCGTATATAACGATACGACACCCACAAGCAAATTGAAACACAACCCCAAGAAAGATAATTCAGATTTAAAGAAATCTTTGACCCGTTGATTAGCGAATCAAGAACCAAAGATATAACGACGCCACTCCCAAGAAAGAGATGAGAATGTGGGAGATAAGTCAAGGTTGATAAATCAATAACAAATCTTGATGCAATTCTCAAAGTTCACAAGAGAACAATGGAGAAAAGTTAAATCTTCTATTCAATTAACAACTGATTGAAAAGTTAGGTTTAATAAGCCTTATATAGGCATACAATCCTAAACCTTATTGGAAACCAAATAAAACCCTATTTTTAATTTGACTTTGACTCTTTGACTTTTGACTTTGACTTTGACTCGTTCTTAAACACACCCATATTGGGCTTTTTTAATGACTTAGCCTCCTAACTAAAACTTAATAAATTAAACTGAATTAAAACAATCCCATAATACAAATTAAGCCCAATGTAAATCAATTAAATAAATAACAGCCCAATCGCATTATGATCGATACCCAAGCATCAAGATTTCTTCAAGATTGATGTTCTTGGACTTGTTCTTGAACTTGAACAATATTTTGAAGTCTTGATGTTCCCTCCAAGCTGTCCAAGTCATGTTGCGCAAGACTCTTGGCCCAAATATCCAGAACGAGCCCATTTAAAGCTTCCTTCATCCTTTTAGCTCGAGCCCTCGTCATAGGTCCTCCATTGATGCTCAAAGGATCCATAGTCTTGATTCCTTGGTTTCCATCATATTAAACCTAAATTTTAAGAAGTTGTTGATGGAATAAAGTAATTGAGAGATTTGTTTCTCTTTTGTTCATTGTTGAACATGTGATCTTATCAAGCTATACTTGTGGCGATTGAAACCATGACTTATCTCTCACCTTCTCATCTATGTCTTGGGAGTGGCGACAATATCATTCTTGTTATAATTTTGGTTCTTGATTATCATATATTCAATGGGTTAAAATTCTTTATAATTTTGGTTCTTGAATGACATAATCAATGGGTCAAAGTTTTCGTTATAAACCTGTTTTAATCTTTCTTGGGGTTATGTTTCAATTTGATTGTGGATGTCGTATCTTTATATACGAGGTTCACATCATTTAGAGGTATTTAGAGGTCCTGTACACCCTTGGCCCCTCGCACTCACAGCGACTTGGATTTCTGTCGCAGCGTCTAGTACACCATGTCTATGAGCCAAAGGCACCACGCACGCTCGTGTGAGGTTTAGAGGTCTTGTACGCCCCTCGCACCATTCGTGATGCGAACCCCGTATATATTGATACGACACCCACGATCAAATTGAAACACAACCCCAAGAAAGATAATTCAGATTTCAAGAAAATCTTTGACCCGTTGATTAGTGAATCAAGAACCAAAGATATAACGACGCCACTCCCAAGAAAGAGATGAGAATGTGAGAGATAACTCAAGGTTGATAAATCAAGAACAAATCTTGATGCAATTCTCAAAGTTCACAAGCACAATGGAGAAAAGTTAAATTTTTTATTCAATTGACCATTTCCTCAAAATTTAGGTTTAATAAGCCTTATATAGGCTTACAATCCTAATTCTTATTGGAAACTAAATAAAACCCTATTTTTAATTGACTTTGACTTTGACTTTGACTCGTTAACTTTGACTTAGACTTAGACTTTGATTTTTTCTAAATACACTCATATTGGCCTTTTTAACTGAAAAATAAATGACTCCGTCTCCTAATTAAAAGCCTAAAAAATTACATACGAGCGAGGGGAGTGGTACAGGGGAGTGGTATAGGGTGCGAGGGGCATACAGGACCTCTAAATCACACGGTCGTGTGTGGCACATTTGGCCTATAGATATGGTGCACTCGGCTTTGCGAGAGAATGCGAAGCCGCTGTGAGTGCGAGGGGCGTGCCGCAGGATGCGAGGGATGTGTCGCATGGTGCGAGGGGCATACAGGACTTCTAAACTTGACACGGGCGTGCATGGTGCGTTTGGCCATAGATATGGTGTACTTGGCCCTACGCGAGATTGCCAAGCTGCTGTAAGCGCGAGGGACGTGCCGAATGGTGCGAGGGGCGTACAGGACCTCTGAACCTCACATGGGCATGCATGGTGCCTTTGGCTTACAGATATGATGTACTGAGCGCTATGAGAGAATGCCAAGCCGCTGTGAGTGCGAGGGGCGTGCCTGACTTCTAAACCTCACACGGGCGTGCGTTGTGCGTTTGGCTCACAACTATGGTGTACTGGGCCCTACAAGAGAATGCGAAGCCGCTATGAGCGCGAGGGGAGTACTGCAGGGTGCGAGGGGCGTACAGGACCTCTAAACCTCACACGGGCGTCTGTGGTGCGTTTGGCTCACAGATATGGTGCACTCGGCCCTACGAGAGAATGCGAAGCTGCTGTGAGCGCGAGGGGCGTGCCGCAGGGTGAGAGGGATGTATAGGATCTCTAAACTTCACACGAGCATGCGTTGTGCCTTTGGCTTACAGATATGGTGTACTGGGCCCTACGAGAGAATGCGAAGCTGCTGTTGGCGCGACTGTAGTACCATAGGGCGCTAAGGGCGTACAATACCTCTAAACCTCATACGGGCGTATGCGGCGCGTTTGGCCCACAGATATGGTGTACTCCGCCCTACGAGAGGATGCCAAGCCACTGTGAGCGCGAAGGGCGTGCCGCATGGTGCGACGGTCGTATAGGACATCTAAACCTCACACGGGCATGCATTGTGCGTTTGGCTCATAAATATGGTGTACTGGGCTCACACGAAGGGCATGCTGCAGGGTGTAAGGGGCGTGCGTGGCGCATTTGGCCTACAGTTGTGGTGTACTCGGCCATACGAGAGAATGCGAAGCCACTACGAGCGCGAGGAATTTGTCGCATGGTGCGAGGGGTGTACAGGACCACTAAACCTCGTATCAGCATGTGTGGTGCATTTGGCCTATAGATATGGTGTACTCGGCCCTACGCGAGAATGCCAAGCTGTTGTGAGCGCGAGAGGCGTGCCGCATGGTGCGAGGGGCGTACTGGACCTCTAAACAGCACACGGGCATGCGTGGTGCATTTGGCTCATAGATATGGTGCACTCGGCTCTACAAGAAAATGCCAAGCTGCTGTGAGCGCGAGGGGCGTGCCGCATGGTGCGAGTGGCATACAGGGCCTCTAAACCTCACCTAGGCATGCGTTGTGCGTTTGGCTCATAGATATGGTGTACTGGGCCCTACGAGAGAATGCGAAGCTGGTGTGAGCACGATGGAAGTGCCGCAGGGTGCGAGGGGTGTATAGGACCTCTAAACCTCACACAGGTGTGCATGGTGCGTTTGGCTCACAGATATGGTGCACTCGGCTCTATGAGAGAATGCCAAGCCGCTGTGAGCATGAAGGGCATGCTGCAGAGTGTGAGGGGTGTGCCTGGCACGTTTGGCCTACAGTTGCGGTGTACTCGGCCGTACGAGAGAATGCGAAGCCACCACGAGTGCGAGGAATGTGTCGCATGGTGAGAGGGGCGTACAGGACCACTAAACCTCGTATGGGCGTGCATGGTGCGTTTGGCCCATGGATATGGTGTACTCGGCTCTACGCGAGAATGCCAAGCCGTTGTGAGTGTGAGAGGCGTGCCGCATGGTGCGAGGGGCGTACTGGACCTCTAAACAGCACACAGGCATGCGTGGTGCGTTTGGCTCATAGATATGGTGCACTCGGCGCTACGAGATGATGCGAACCCCGTATACCAATACGACACCCACAATCAAATTGAAACAAAACCCCAAGAAAGATTAAAACAGATTTATAAAGAAAACTTTGACCCATTGATTATGTCATTCAAGAACCAAAATTATAAAGAATTTTGACCCATTGAATATATGATAATCAAGAACCAAAATTATCACAAGAAGGATATTGACGCCACTCCCAAGACATAGATGAGAAAGTGGGAGATAAGTCATGGTTTCGATCGCCACAAGCATAGCTTGATAAGATCACATGTTCAACAATGAACAAAAGAGAAACAAAAACTCTCAATTAAACATAATTGGCTGTATTTTTTTATTCATCCTCCTTTTTGCTTAGGGTTTACAACCTTTTTATAGGTAAAGAAACAAAACTTAGCATAAAACCCTAGCCCCCTAACAACTGGGCTCAACTAAACACATCTATGGGCTTAAATTAAATTAAATGTTCCAGCCCAAATAACATTAGTTAAAATAAAATAAACTAATTTAATTTAAAACCCATTACAATTAAAATAAACTTAGCCCAAATTATTTAAAGCCCAAATAACTTCAGTTTGCCTCCAATTGCCTTCAATTAGCATCCAAAACCTTCAAGATTAAGCCCAATTCCCTTTAATTGCCTCGTTGTCCAATTATCTCATTGTCCTCCAAGATTACTATCCTTGGTTTCCATCATGAGAAAATGCCAAGCCTGCTGTGAGCGCGAGGAGCGTGCCGCATGGTGCGAGTGGCATACAGGGCCTCTAAACCTCACCCAGGCATGCGTTGTGCGTTTGGCTCATAGATATGGTGTATTGGGCCCTACGAGAGAATGTCAAGCTGCTGTGAGCGCAAGGGGCGTACCGAATGGGGTGAGGGGTGTATAGGACCTCTAAACCTCACACAGGTCTGCGTGGTGCCTTTGGCTCACAGATATGGTGTACTGAGCACTACAAGAGAATGCCAATTCGATGTGAGTGCGAGGGGTGTGCCGCATGGTGCGAGGGCGTACAGGACCTCTAAACATCACACGGGCATGCAGTTTTGCGTTTAGCTCACAAATATGGTGTACTGGGCCCTATGAGAGAATGCGAAGCTGCTAAGAGCGTGAGGGGAGTGCCGCAGGGTTCGAGGGGTGTACAGGACCTCTAAACCTCACACGGGTGTGCGTGGTGCGTTTGACCCACAGATATAGTGCACTCGGCTCTACGAGAGAATGCCAAGCCGCTGTGAGCGTGAGGGGTGTTCCGTGTGGTGCCAAGGGCATACAGGATATCTAAACATCGCACGGGCGTGCATGATGCGTTTGTCCCATAGATATGTTGCACTCATCTCTACGAGAGAATGCCAAGCCACTATGAGCGCGAGGGGTGTGTCATATGGTGCAAGGGTCGTACAAGACCTCTAAACCTCATACGGGCGTGCGTGGCGCGTTTGGCCCATAGATATGGTGTACTCGGCCCTACGAGAGAATTCCAAGCCTCTGTGAGCGCGAGGGGTGATGCGAACCCCTTATATAAAGATATGACACCCACAATCAAATTGAAACACAACCCCAAGAAAGATTAAAACAGGTTTATAATGAAAACTTTGACCCATTAATTATGTTATTCAAGAACCAAAATTATAAAGAATTTTGACCCATTGAATATATAATAATCAAGAACCAAAATTATCATAAGAATGATATTGACGCCACTCCCAAGATATAGATGAGAAGGTGGGAGATAAGTCATGGTTTCGATCGGCACAAGCATAGCTTGATAAGATCACATGTTCAACAATGAACAAAAGAGAAACAAATCTCTCAGTTAAACAAAATTGGCTGCATTTTTATTCATCCTCCTTGCTTAGGGTTTACAAGCCTTTTTATAGACAAAGAAATAAACAAGTTTGGGAACATAATTAATTCCTAAACAAAAAGTCTAAATTGTAAAACAAAAATCTTGGAAAATATAACAAACATGGAAAAAAAATAATCTTAACAAAATAACCTCCTAAATAAAAGATTGGTGACATTAAATTTCCAATATCTTTTGAATCTCCAAGATTTGCTATATATGAATTAAATTTTAGAAGTCTTCTGAATCTTCAAGATTTGCTAGATATTTTGAATAACACAAAAATAGCCCATTGTAGTTTAAGCCCAAATCTTGATTGCTTTCTTGGATTCCATCAAGGGGTGTGCCACAGGGTGCAAGGGGCGTACAGGACCTCTAAACTTCATATGAGCGTTCGTGGCGCGTTTGGCCAACAAATATGGTGTACTCGGCCTTACGAGAGAATTCCAAGCTGCTGTGAGCACGAGAGGGGTGTCGCAGGCTGCGAGGGGCGTATAGGACCTCTAAACCTTACATGGGAGGACGCGGCGCATTTGGCCCGCGGATATGGTGTACTCGGCCCTACGTGATAATGCGAAGCCGTTATGAGCGCGAGGGGGGTATAGGACCTCTAAACCTCACATGGGCGTGCGTGGTGCGTTTGACTCATAGATACGGTGCACTTGGCTCTACGGGAGAATGCCAAGCCGCTGTGAGTGCGAGGGTCGTGCAAGACCTCTAAACCTCACACGGGCATGCATTGTGTGTTTGGCTCATAGATATGCTGTACTGGGCCCTACGAGAGAATGCCAAGCCGCTGTGAGCACGAGGGGTGTGCCGAATGGTGCGAGGGACGGACAGGACCTCTAAACCCCACACGAGCGTGCGTGGTGCCTTTGGCTCACAGATATGGTGTACTGAGTGTTACAAGAGAATGCCAGGCTGTTGTGAGTGCAAGGGGCTAGCCGCCTGGTGCAAGGGGCGAGCCGCCTGAAGCGAGGGCGTACAGGTACTCTAAACCTCACACAGGCTTGCGTTACGTGTTTGGCTTACAAATATGGTGTGCTGGGCCCTACAAGAGAATGCGAAGTTGCTGTGAGCGCGACGAGAGTGCCACAGGGCCCGAGGGGCGTGCAGGACCTCTGAACCTCACACGGGTATGCGTGGTGCATTTGGCTCACAGATATGTTGCTCTTTGCTCTACGAGAGGATGCCAAGTCGCTGTGAGTGCGAGGGGCATGCCACAGGGTGCAAGGGGCGTGCAAGACCTTTAAACCACACACGGGCGTGCGTGGCTCGTTTTGGCCCACAATTATGGTGTACTCGGCCCTACGAGTGAATGCGAAGCCACTATGAGTGCGAGGGCCGTACAAGACCTCTAAACCTTAACAAGCGTACATGGTGCGTTTGGTCCATAGATATGGTGTACTCGGCCCTACGCGCAAATGCCAAGCCGTTGTGAGCCCGAGAGGCGTGCCGCTGGGTACGAGGGGTGTACAGAACCTCTAAACATCACACGGGCGTGTGTGGTGCGTTTGGCTCACAGACATGGTGCACTCGGCTCTATGAGAGAATGCCAAGCCGCTGTGAGCGCGATGGGCGTACAGGACCTCTAAACCTCACACAGGCATGCGTTGTGCGTTTAGCTCATAAATATGGTTTACTGGGCCTTACGAGAGAATGCCAAGCTGCTGTGAGCGCGAGGGGCAGGCCGAATGGTGCGAGGGCATACAGGACGTCTAAACCTCACATGGGCGTGTGTGGTGCCTTTGGCTCACAGATATGGTGTACTGAGCGCTATGAGAAAATGACCCATTGATTATGTCATTCAAGAACCAAAATTATAAAGAATTTTGACCCATTGAATATATGATAATCAAGAACCAAAATTATCACAAGAAGGATATCGCCACTCCCAAGACATAGATGAGAAAGTGGGAGATAAGTCATGGTTTCGATCGCCACAAGCATAGCTTGATAAGATCACATGTTCAACAATGAACAAAAGAGAAACAAATCTCTCAATTAAACATAATTGGCTGTATTTTTTTATTCATCATCCTTTTTGCTTAGGGTTTACAACCTTTTTATAGGCAAAGAAAGAAAACTTAGCATAAAACCCTAGCCCCCTAACAACTGGGCTCAACTAAACACATCTATGGGCTTAAATTAAATTAAATGTTCCAGCCTAAATAATATTAGTTAAAATAAAATAAACTAATTTAATTTAAAACCCATTACAATTAAAATAAACTTAGCCCAAATTATTTAAATTCTAATTAACTTCAGTTTGCCTCCAATTGCCTTCAATTAGCATCCAAAACCTTCAAGATTAAGCTCAATTCCCTTTAATTGCCTCGTTGTCCAATTATCTCATTGTCCTCCAAGATTGCTACCTTGGTTTCCATCACCATCAAACATCCTCTGTTTGTCCATCGGTTTGTGGATGGCAAGTAGTAGAAAATAACAGCTTTGTCCCTAACTCTTCTCATAAAGTCCTTCAAAAATGACTTAAGAACTTTGTATCTCGATCCGAAACAATACTCTTTGGCACTCCATGTAGGCGAACACTCTCCTTGAATAATAAGTCAGCAACATGTGTGGCATCATCGGTCTTGTGACATGGTATGAAGTGAGCCATCTTTGAAAACCTGTCAACCACAACAAATACCGAATCTCGGCTTTTTTGGACCTAGGTAAACCTAATACAAAATCCATAGAAATATCAATTCAAGGTTCACTAGGTATGGGCAAAGGTGTATACAAACCATGTGGTAAAACCTTAGACTTCGATCGTCTATATGTTATGCACTTATCACAAACTCTCTCCACATCTCTCTTCAAGTGTGGCCAAAATAAATGCTCATTTAGCACATCTAAAGTTTTCCTAACACCAAAATGACCCATTAGTCCACTCCTATGTGCTTCCCTAACAAGCAACTCTCTCATAGACCCTTGGGGAATACATAATCTATTCTCTCTAAACAAAAATCCCTCAAGTCTATAGAATTTGCCAAAGGCGACATTCTCACAAGCAACATACACAGAAGCAAAATCAGGATCATTCACATATAATTCCTTAATATGCTCAAAACCCAATAATTTTGCATCCAAAGTCGAAATCAAAGCATACTTGCGAGATAATGCATCAACTACAACGTTTTCTTTCCCTTGCTTATACTTGATCACATAAGGAAATGTTTCTATGAACTCTACCCATTTGGCATTTCTCCTACTCAACTTACTTTGTCCTTTCAAGTACTTTTAAGGACTCATGATCAGTATGTATTACAAATTCCTTAAGCCACAAATAATGTTGTCAAGTCTCTAAGACCTTAACAAAAGCATACAACTCCTTATCATAAGTAGGATAATTCAATGATGCTCCATTTAGTTTTTCACTAAAATAAGCTATAGGTCGCCTATCTTGCATAAAAACAGCCCCTATACCTATCCCCGATGCATCACACTCTATCTCAAATGTTTTAGAGAAATTAAGCAATGCAAGCAATGGTGCAGAACAAAATGTATCCTTAATCAAATCAATGCATGTTGTTGCTCACTACCCCATTTGAAACTCACACTCTTTTTCACAACCTCAGTTAGTGGTGCAACTATGGTGCTAAAATCCTTAACAAATCTCCTATAAAAACTAGCTAACCCATGAAAGCTACGTACTTCACTAATATTTTTAGGTGTTGGCCACTGTCTAATAGCCTTGACCTTCTCCTTATCTACTTCTATCCATTTTGAAGTAACAACATACCCTAAAAACACAATTTTCTCTGTGCAAAAGGAACACTTTTTTAAATTAGCATACAACGTCTCTTTCTTTAACACATCAAGCACACAATGCAAATGCCTAACATGTTCATCTATGCTCTTGTTGTACACTAGTGTGTCATCAAAGTAGACCACAACAAATTTTCAATGAAAGAGCGCAAAACATGATTCATTAACCTCATAAAAGTGCTAGGTGCATTAGTTAAACCAAATGACATTACTAACCACCCATATAAACCATGTTTAGTTTTAAAAGCAGTTTTCCACTCATCTCCTTCTTTCATTCTAATTTGATGGTATCCACTTTTAAAATCAATTTTTGAAAAAACACAAGATCCATGCAACTCATCCAACATATCATCTAATCTAGGTATGGGATGTCGATACTTAACTGTAATTTTATTGATAGCTATACAATCGATGCACATACGCCAAGTTCCATCTTCTTAGGTATAAGTAGAACCGGTATGACACATGGACTCATGCTTTCCCTCACATATCCCTTTTTCAACAACTTCTCAACCTGCCTCTGAAGTTCCTTTGTCTCCTCCGGATTGCTCCTATAAGTTGGACGGTTTGGAGTTTCGGCTCCAGGTATGAAGTCAATTTGATGCTCTATTCCCCTCTTCGGTGGCAATCCCTTCGGCATCTCTTTGAGGAATACGTCTTTAAAATCCTGCAAAAGAGTTGTAACAACACTAGGCAAAGAAACATCAGGGTCAGAGTTAGAGAAATTTGTACAAAAGTACATACATTTGCTACTTGGCTAGAAAAACAGCCCTCACATCGCTTCCTTTTGCATAAACACTTAATTTTTTTTTCTCACTTTTCTTTCTCTCATTCTCTCCTTTGCACTCGTCCTTCCCACTTTTCTTTTGTTCGCACTTTAGTGTTTGGTCACTTATTCTCTCAACCTCACTAGTGTTTGAACTCTCAGCCTCTCTTTTTCTTTCACTCTCTTTTTTTTGCTCATTCTCTCTTATCCTCACTTGATCTTCATACACCTGTCAAGGTGTTAAAGGCACAAGAGTGATCGATCGCCCATCCAAGGTGAAAGAATATCTGTTCCTATACCCGTCGTGTATGACTCTCCTATTATATTGCCATGGACTACCCAAAAACAAGTGACCTGCGTGCATAGGTACGACAACACATAACACCTCATCCTTGTACCTACCAATAACAAATGATACTAGCACTTGTTTTGTCACCTTAACTTCTCCACAATCATTCAATCACTATAACTTATATGGTTTAGGATGTTTTGATATAAATAAGTTCAATTTCTCCACTAATTCAGTGCTAGCAACATTGGTACAACTGCCCCCATCAATGATCATACTACAAACTCTATTCTTGATATGACATCTAGTATGAAAAATATTATCACATTGTACCTTATCATCTTCCTTCACTTGCACACTTAAAAGCACGTCTTGCCACTAACAATTTCTCATCCACAGGATACGCAACCTCAACATCACTAGCTTCTTCCAACGGTGGCATCTCATCATAATCACTCTCACCTTTGGTTTCTATGTCTCCATCCTCCCTCAGGATCATAACTCTCTTATTGGGACATTGAGAAGAGATATGACCTCTACTTAAGCATTTAAAGCATTTAATGTCCCTATTTCTTTTTTGAGGTTCCTAAGCCTTGCCCTTATTGTGACTACCACCACTCTCCTTAGGTTTACTACTTTCAGCCTCAGGCTTAAAATGTATCTTTACATCCTTCTTACCCCAATTCGACTTCCACGTAGATGTAGAACCTGAATTACTACCATACCGTGACATGGTACCTTTTCTCCTGAGTTGCCTCTCTACCGTCATGGCCATATGAACCATTTCCTCTACTTCGACATAATGTTGTAACTCCACAATATCGGCAATGTCCTTGTTCAACCCTTGCAAGAATCTAGCCATAGTAGCCTCTCTATCTTCATCCACGTTGGCTCTAACCATGGCTATCTCCATCTCCTTATAATAGTTCTCTATACTTCTAGAACCTTGTGTAAGGCCTGTCAATCGTTGGTATAGTTCCCTATAATATGAACTAGGAACAAAACGTCTCCTCATTACAATTTTCATATCATCCCAAGTGTTTATAGGATGCTCTCGATTTCTCTTTCTATTCAACACTAACTGATCCCATCACATCACAGCATAATCTACAAACTCAGCTGCGGCTAGCTTTACCTCTTCTCCTCGGTAAAGTTATGGCACTCAAAAACCAACTCCACTCGTTTCTCACACTCAAGGTACACATTTGGATCCATCTTCTCTTGGAAAGAGGGTATCTTCATATTTATGCTACTAAGATCCTTATCTTGCCTATCATTCCATCTTCCTCTCTCATTCCCAATCCCATAATTCCTATTATCTCTATTACCATTACCCCTCCACGTCCGCCTCTATCGCCTCTCAAATGATCCCTATTGGCAATGAAGACATTTTCTTCTAATTCTAATTCATCTCCATAGTTCTCCCCAAAATCATCTTAAATCTCATTATCACCACAACGAAATTCTGGAATCCTCCTCCGTAGTCCTCTTTGCAAATTAGCTATTACCTCGTCTTGTCTATCCATTCGATCTCTAATATCTCCAAACACCTATGGTCATCCTCTCAAATTGCGTTGCTTTGAGTACAATCGATTCATAGATCTTTTCTCCTCCTTCAACATTTCTTTCATTAGTCGAAGACATGATTGAAACCTACAAAAAAAATGTTAGCAAGAAAAAAATCTCACAACACTCCCTCATGTGTTTATCACTCGTCACTCTTATTGTCACTCAACAATTGTGGCATAACTCAATGAAGGGAAAAAATCTTGATTTTAATTCGAATGCGGAAACGTGAATCTTAAAAATTTTCAAAAAAAAACATGCCCAATCGATACTAGTAATAACGATTCAATAATTAATTCATAAGATCTAATCTTACCTTGCATGAAGATTGAATTGATCCCTTTTGATTCGCAGATTCTTCACCACCTGATCTTCCTTGCTATGACTCTTCACAAGAGAAACCGTGTGTGGGCACAATCTTTTGAAGATCCTTTTGAAGTAGATGGTTATTAGGTGATTTTTAATCAATGGAAATTTTTGGTTCAAGTAGCCAAAAATTCTCTCTACCACCATTAACTTTACCAATCATAAAAACATCTTTTTATATTGGCAAACTAGGGTTCTTCAATTTTAACAAGGAATCCAAATTCCTATTTAAATTGAAAGACTTAATTCATATCCAATATGGAATCAAATTCCTTATTGGATTAGAATTCTATTCTTTTAATTTAATATGGAATCTAATTCCCATTAAATTAAAACTCTTTTAATATAATTTAAATGGAATCTTATTCCAATTAAAATTATTATTTCCATTAATTAATTAAATGACTTTTCATTAAATTAAATGATTCTAAATCATAATTAATTTAATGACTATCATTTAGAATTGAACCCATGACCTCTACAAATAATTAAATAATTAACCATTAATTAAATAATTATAAATATTTAAATAATCAAATTATTTAAATAATTTATGAACATGTACATAAATTTATATGTACACTAATAATTGGACAATCCAATTATATTCTTCAACTTGTTTCTTTATGTGGTTGTGAGCTAGCAAGGGGACCAAATGGACCTACAATTTGAGCTCCAATAATATCATAATTATTAATTAAACTCTTTAATTAATAATTCACTATTATTAACCTTAGAGTTACTCCACTAAAAACTTAAGGTTGCACTCTCAAAATTGTAGATGTTTTACACAATCTGAATTTTCAGTGTCCATCGATTTAATCATTTCATATGATTCGATCCTCCATGAGTAGTTCATAATTAGAGCTAGGTTATTAAAATCCGTTATACCTCTCTATTTATATCTTGTTCCTTTAAGTACCATTGATTCTCTAATGAACAATATATCCATAACAACTTATGAATTTATCTTTCCATTTACTCATAAACAGAAAGTTGAGCGCTTTTATTGTTCAAGACCCGAATCAACACTTAAGGGAACTACTCATCTACTTCTCGCAAGAAGGAGTGGATTCCACTATTGTGTAGAATGTTCCCAGCCACTTATTAAATCACATCTCTAAAGTACGAAGCATATTGACCGTAAATCTATAACAGTCTCACCCTATGTAAATCAAAAGATATGACCCAACAAATAGGAGTTCATAAAACACTCAGGATTAAGATCAATCCATATATGATCATCTACTTGATAAAGAAGAATTTCTTTGTTTAACGGATATTAATAAGAAATTCATTTTATCATGGTCCAGTCCTATATAATCTCTATTATATAAGTGCCTCCATTTTCATATCACCATATGAACAATCCCGGATAAGATCATCGTATCAAATACGAAATGGACCGCAACTATAGATTTACCACAAACAAAGTACCCAGCTTTGTTTGCTTTCTATGGACTCTTTAAATTACTAATCTCAAACTAAATCCTATTGTATATAACACTTATATACTTAATTTGAGACTATATAAGTAATCATGGATGTTACATGATATTCGTATGAAGCAAACATTTTATAAATGCACATTAATTTGAATAAAATAAATTTTATTTATTTATAATTTATTTAAACGTTTACAAATTACAAGCTCTAAGGGCACAATGCCTAACAATCTCCCACTTGCCCTAGAGCAAATGAGACATATCTCGTAATCCTAGACCCTCTAGATGACCATCAAACACTTTAGCCGTTAAGGTCTTTGTAAACGGATCAGCATGATTGTCCTGTGAAGCTATTTTCATCACCGACACATCTCCTCTATGTACTATCTCTCTAATGAGATGATATTTTCTTTCTATATGCTTTCCACGCTTATGGCTTCTTGGTTCTTTCGAATTAGCCACTGCACCACTATTATCACAATAAAGTGTGATTGGCTTATCCATATTTGAAACAACTTCTAAATCTGTCAAGTACTTACGAAGCCAAACTGCTTCTTTAGCTGCTTCACAAGCTGCTACATATTCTGCTTCCATGGTGGAGTCAGCGATACAAGATTGCTTAACACTCCTCCATACTATAGCCCCACCACCTAGGGTGAATACTGACCCAGACGTGGATTTTCGAGAATCCTTATCCGACTGAAAATCAGAATCTGTATATCCTGTTGGAATCAAATTCTCACCAGAATATACTAGCATATAGTTTCTCGTTCTCCGAAGATATTTGAGAATACATTTTATTGCCACCCAATGATCCAATCCTGGGTTAGATTGATAACGACTGACTACTCCCACTGAATAACATATGTCAGGTCTCGTGCATAGCATAGCATACATGAGACTGCCTACTGCAGAGGCATAGGGAATTCGTCTCATATCCTCAACTTCTTGAGGTGTCTTAGGACATTGTTCTTTAGACAAGTGAACTCCATGCCGAGAAGGTAAATAACCTTTCTTGGAATTCTGCATCGAATAACGTACAAGGATCTTATCAATGTATGATGCTTGAGACAATGCTAACAGTTTGTTCTTACGATCTCGTATGATTTGGATCCCAAGAACATAACTAGCCTCTCCCAAATCTTTCATTTGGAATTGGTTAGCAAGCCAGTTCTTTACATCAGATAATGCTTCTACATCATTCCCAATGAGTAGAATATCATCGACATAAAGTACGAGGAAAACCACTTTCTTATCGATGATACGCTTGTATACACAAGGTTCATCGACATTTTGCTCAAAACCAAAAGACTTGATCGAAGTATCAAATCTAATGTTCCAAGATCGAGAAGCTTGCTTAAGTCCATAAATAGACCTTTGCAACTTGCAAACCTTTTGCTCTTGACCTTGGATTACGAATCCCTCTGGTTGCACCATATAGATGCTTTCATCAAGATTGCCATTCAAGAATGCAGTCTTGACATCCATTTGCCATATCTCGTAATCGAGACATGCAGCTATGGATAGAAGAATACGAATGGACTTAAGCATGGCTACTGGTGAGAAAGTTTCTTCATAGTCAACTCCCTCTTTTTGAGTATAACCTTTTGCCACTAGCCTAGCTTTGAAGGTCTCCACCTTCCCATCCACTCCTCTCTTCCTCTTGTAGATCCATTTGCAACCTATGGGTTTTACCCCATCTGGTTGATCCACAAGTTCCCAGACTGAGTTTGAGTACATAGACTCTATCTCGAGATTCATAGCTTTAAGCCATTTTTCCTTATCAGAATCTTCCATTGCATCATTATATGTCAATGGATCATCTACACTCTCATCAGAGATAGCAATCTGTACCTCTCCGATATTTCTGTAACGAATAGGTGGTCTAATAACCATTCCACTACGACGAGGTGGTAGATGATTCTGATGAAAGTCTGTCTGACGCTCAGACGTGGTTTTAACTATGTTATTATCAACAACTATTGTTGATTGGATACTGGTCGAACCAGGCAATAACTCTTCGAGTACAATCTTACTTCGAGGTTTGTACTCTCTCAAATAGTTCTCTTCAAGAAACGTAGCGTTTGTCGATACAAACACTTTGTTTTCTTCAGGACTATAAAAGAGTCTGCCTCTAGTCTCTCCAGGATAACCTACAAATAGGCAAACTTTTGAACGTGGTTCCAGCTTCCCAGTCTTGTTCTTCAGCACATGTGCTGGACAACCCCAAATGCGAAAATGTCGTAAACTAGCTTTACGACCATTCCACAACTCCAAGGGTGTCTTTGGAACTGACTTAGATGGTACAACATTCAAAATATACATTACAGTTTGCAATGCATATCCCCAAAATGAACTAGGTAATGATGAGAAACTAAACATAGATCTTATCATGTCCAAAAGGGTCCGATTTCTCCTTTCTGCAACACCGTTCTGCTGGGGTGTTCCAGGAGCAATCAGTTGGGATAGAATCCCATGCTCAATCAAGTAATCCTTGAACTCTGTATCAAGGTACTCTCCTCCATGATCTGATCGTAGAGCTTTCAATGTTTTACCTAATTGATTTTCAACTTCAGTTTTAAACTCTTTGAACTTTTCAAAAGTTTCAGACTTTCGTTGCATTAGGTAAACATACCCATATCTAGAATAATCATCAATGAATGTGATGAAATATTCATAACCACCTCTAGCTTTAACATTCATTGGACCACAAACATCCGAATGTATAAGCTCTAGCGGTTCTTTGGCTTTATACCCTTTTGTCTTAAAAGGTCTCTTAGTCATTTTACCTTCTAAACAGGATTCACAAACAGGTAAAGTGCCGATCTTTAACTCACTTAAAGTTCCGCTCTTTACTAGTCTGTCTATTCTGTCAAGATTAATATGTCCAAGTCTTAGATGCCAAAGATAGGTATCATCATTAGGAGAAATCTTTTGTCGCTTTGTTTTAGGTTTTTCAACTTTAAACAATTCAGCATTGAGCAGTGAATTACGTGTTAACGACCTTAACATGTAAATGTTGTTTTCTAATATTCTGGAACAAATATTCAAACCATTTCTAGAAATAATAACATCTTTATTACTAAAAGAAATTGAATAATTGTGCTCCAATAATCTAGAAACTGAAATCAAATTTCTTCTAAAATTCGGAATATAATAAACATTGTTCAAAACAATAAAACAATTATTTGAAAATTGAAGTCTAACTTCTCCCACTGCTCTAGCTGAAACGACATCCCCAGTGCCAACTCGCATGGTGAACTCTCCCTCACCAAGCAACCTATAAGAGTCAATCAGTTGCAAAGAAGAACAAACATGATTAGTGGCTCCTGAATCAATTATCCAAGTGGATGAATCATCCTCCACTAAACAAGATTCAATGACTAGTAAATCATATTTACCTTTCATCTTCTTCTCTTTGAGCTCATTAATCACCCCACAATGAGTTTCAGCTGTATTAAAATAGGTCATCATGTTCAAGACATGCTCTTGAACTGATGTCCCTTCCTTCATCTTAGCAGTCATAGCAGCACAAACAGCTTCGTGTCGCTGCTGCTCAGAAGGTAGCCCAAACATCCCTTGTAATGACTCCATCATCTGAGATGCTGTAGTCATTGCCTCATGCTTCTTAGCAAGCACGTCGGACATTCTTGCTAACAAATAGCAACGGGCTTTTTCATCAGCCTTAACCCAATTTTGGTAGGTTTCGCGTACATTACGCGTGGCATTTTTAGGTGGCACAGGAGGACAGTCCTCCATCAGGACAAATTTTAGATCCTCACAGACTAAAATGGCGTTCATATTATTTTTCCATTTAACATAGTTACCCCCATTTAGTTTATCATTAGCAAGTATGGTAATTAAAGGTGACGTCATTGCTGAAATAAATAAACAAAATATTTTATTCAAAAAATTGCTTCATATGAATATCATAAATTTTAGCATAAAATTAAACATGATGCATGATACATGAATAATGAATCAAAAATACCCTAAAAAGAATTACTATGCCACGATAATCTAACATGCCACAAATAGGTGCCGCCGTAGGGTAGGTCAAATATTTGTATGTTTAGACTGAGACATTCTCAATCAAATAATATAACAGAAAACTCTTTTTCATATATTATTTGACTACCGTTTTTCGGTCAGGAAAAAATAATTAACAATTAATTATTTCCTTTATGAGTGTAACCTATCATTTCGGAGTCCATAGACTTAACTCGAGAATTGCCGCCGTAGGGTAGGTCAATCACAAGATACATCTAGAATTCCTATCCGTTAGGAAGTCAACCTTGATCAACCTAAATGGACACCATCCGTAGGGGGACGATAACAAAGCCGTCTTGAGGCGCCATTTAAGTTTTACGGTGTTGAACTAACGATGGAGACCGTAGGATATATTATCATATATCCCTCTCCCACTCACTATTTTAGGATTAGGGTTTTCTATTTTAATATTCCTAGTCATCATCTTAGATTATTAACGGCTAACAAGTATAATCTAAGTTACTAGGAATCAGTATGTTACTAGAATCATCATTCTATTAACACCTAATAAATTACCAGATTTTTAACTCTTAAAAATCTAATTTATTATGAAAGATCTAATCTATGTAATCTAAACTCTTTAATTATGAAGATTAGATTTAATGTGTGATTACCCAATTTTAACTCTTAAAATCTAATCCACATTATAACTACCAATTATTTGAAATATATTTATTTTAATCACATTAAAAGTAATTATATATTTCTAATTTGTGAACCTAGGATTTTTAACTAAAATCCTAACAAATTATGAAATTGGTATTTAATGTATTATTATCTCTATTTTAACTAATAAACTATTTAATAGAAAAAATAAATAATAATACATGTATGTATGTCATGTTATAATGCAACGAGTAGGCACTTTCTATTCTATATGACATATTTTATGCATGATCATGTTATCAACAAATTATTCAATCATCACATGATAAACAATTAAAATAAATAACATGTGATTGACCGGGTTCTTTGGCTTTAACGACCTAAAACTAATTTTAGATCTTACAAAATTAACCAAGGCATTCCTTGGCCTTCACTTGTAGTCTTCAAGAACTTCATGGTCTTCAAGGTCTTAATGGGCTCTCTTGGGCTCATAATTAAATCCAATTTAATTATTAAGAATCTCCATCACATGGATTGGGCTAGAGCCCATTTTATGATTTTAAAACCATCAAAAATTATCCAAGTGTGAGCATACATGTGCAGATTGTGCATC
Organism: Nephelium lappaceum; assembly: GCA_021234005.1. Classification (NCBI taxonomy): domain Eukaryota; kingdom Viridiplantae; phylum Streptophyta; class Magnoliopsida; order Sapindales; family Sapindaceae; genus Nephelium; species Nephelium lappaceum. Next base: position 2,211,067 of record CM038003.1, read on the forward strand.
ATCAATCATGTGCACTAAATGCACATGTGTCACATGCACAAACATCCAATGCATTAGCTTTCACGCACAAACAGGTGCAACAATTGCACTGCTTTGTGCATGTCACTTATGCGGCCTGCTGCTTGCACACGTGGACAATTGAACAAGCCACCTGTCGTGCAACACATGCACCAATCTGCAGCCAAACTGGTTCATAACCAGTCCTCATATGCGCAGTCAAGCTGGTTCATAACCAGTCACACGCACAGCGGCATTAGCGGACTGGTGACTAGTTCAAAAACAGTCCGTTTGCTGCCCAGAAAACCGCAAACGCACACCAGTCCCCATACGCAGTGAACCAGTGCACCAAGCACCAGCCGTTCGCGTTGCTATCCACTGCTGTCCGCTGCCGTCCAATTCGCAGTCTCTTGCACATCGAATACGCACAACCAGAACTGCTGGAGCATCCATATGCACAACCAGTCCTTCTCAAAACACACAGCCGAACTGGTCATCAAACTGGTTTAAAACAGTCCACCATGCGTAGCCACTCTGGTTTATAACCAGTCAGACGCACAGCGGCATAAGCGGACCAGCGCACCTGCGGGCACCAGTCATCAGGTCGTGCATCACATGCACACTTTGTTTCAAGAACTGGCGCTGCCGTTGTCCAGTTCCGCTGCCACATTCTGACCGATTCTGCTGCTGTCTAGAATCATTTAATTTATTTTTTGTGTGATGCACATCTTATGCACACATCTAACTACGTGCAACTTTTGCACCGAACGCACATGAATTTTTCTTAAACCAATTCCGTATTCAATCGTAACTTTCGCCCAAAACCAGAAACGAAATTTCAGAGCCGTTGCACATCATTCTTCGACTTGAATTCTTCGACAAAATAAAATCCTAAATCTATGACTACAAGGAAATTAAATCGCCACAAACGGCTTACAAATTTAATCAAATTAAATTAACCAAAGAACCATACAATTAACGATCAATCCATGCAAACCCAATTCATCAATCATGAATATATATCAAATAATAATTTTGTGCCTACTCCATGACATACAAAGAATCATAATCAAAAGAAAATTCAATCATTATTGAATCAATTATTAAACTAGCGAAACCGGGCTCTGATACCAATTGAAGGGAAAAAATCTTGATTTTAATTCGAATGCGGAAACGTGAATCTTAAAAATTTTCAAAAAAAAACATGCCCAATCGATACTAGTAATAACGATTCAATAATTAATTCATAAGATCGAATCTTACTTTGCATGAAGATTGAATTGATCCCTTTTGATTTGCAGATTCTTCACCACCTGATCTTCCTTGCTATGACTCTTCACAAGAGAAACCGTGTGTGGGCACAATCTTTTGAAGATCCTTTTGAAGTAGATGGTTATTAGGTGATTTTTAATCAATGGAAATTTTTGGTTCAAGTAGCCAAAAATTCTCTCTACCACCATTAACTTTACCAATCATAAAAACATCTTTTTATATTGGCAAACTAGGGTTCTTCAATTTTAACAAGGAATCCAAATTCCTATTTAAATTGAAAGACTTAATTCATATCCAATATGGAATCAAATTCCTTATTGGATTAGAATTCTATTCTTTTAATTTAATATGGAATCTAATTCCCATTAAATTAAAACTCTTTTAATATAATTTAAATGGAATCTTATTCCAATTAAAATTATTATTTCCATTAATTAATTAAATGACTTTTCATTAAATTAAATGATTCTAAATCATAATTAATTTAATGACATCATTTAGAATTGAACCCATGACCTCTACAAATAATTAAATAATTAACCATTAATTAAATAATTATAAATATTTAAATAATCAAATTATTTAAATAATTTATGAACATGTACATAAATTTATATGTACACTAATAATTGGACAATCCAATTATATTCTTCAACTTGTTTCTTTATGTGGTTGTGAGCTAGCAAGAGGACCAAATGGACCTACAATTTGAGCTCCAATAATATCATAATTATTAATTAAACTCTTTAACTAATAATTCACTATTATTAACCTTAGAGTTACTCCACTAAAAACTTAAGGTTGCACTCTCAAAATTGTAGATGTTTTACACAATCTGAATTTTCAGTGTCCATCGATTTAATCATTTCATATGATTCGATCCTCCATGAATAGTTCATAATTAGAGCTAGGTTATTAAAATCCGTTATACCTCTCTATTTATATCTTGTTCCTTTAAGTACCATTGATTCTCTAATGAACAATATATCCATAACAACTTATGAATTTATCTTTCCTAATTACTCATAAACAGAAAGTTGAGCGCTTTTATTGTTCAAGACCCGAATCAACACTTAAGGGAACTACTCATCTACTTCTCGCAAGAAGGAGTGGATTCCACTATTGTGTAGAATGTTCCCAGCCACTTATTAAATCACATCTCCAAAGTACGAAGCATATTGACCGTAAATCTATAACAGTCTCACCCTATGTAAATCAAAAGATATGACCCAACAAATAGGAGTTCATAAAACACTCAGGATTAAGATCAATCCATATATGATCATCTACTTGATAAAGAAGAATTTCTTTGTTTAACGGATATTAATAAGAAATTCATTTTATCATGGTCCAGTCCTATATAATCTCTATTATATAAGTGCCTCCATTTTCATATCACCATATGAACAATCCCGGATAAGATCATCGTATCAAATACGAAATGGACCGCAACTATAGATTTACCACAAACAAAGTACCCAGCTTTGTTTGCTTTCTACGAACTCTTTAGATTACTAATCTCAAACTAAATCCTCTTGTATATAACACTTATATACTTAATTTGAGACTATATAAGTAATCATGGATGTTACATGATATTCGTATGAAGCAAACATTTCATAAATGCGCATTAATTTGAATAAAATAAATTTTATTTATTTATAATTTATTTAAACGTTTACAAATTACAAGCTCTAAGGGCACAATGCCAACACTCAACACTCCCTGTCCACACTCAAAGTTTTGTCTCTAAGTTCTTTATAGAACTAATGAATCACACCAAGGTAATCCTTGAAATAATCATCTTGACTAATCTTAGCAACAAAAGGAATACACGTTTATGAAAGGAAGTAAGGGAACAATGAAGAAATTCAATAAACAATGAAAGAAAAGAGGTATTAATTGTAGTCAAAGTAAGAAAAAAAAAAAAAAAGGAAACAAGGGAATTTCAATGAAATAATAATGGAAGAAAAGTGAATTTGTTTCATTGATTAAGTAGAAAACAAAATAGGAAGGAAATAAGTTTTTATTCTTTTTATTTTAAGCAAGAGCAAAAATAAAAAGGAAATAAAATATATTCCCTTAACTTAGGTAAAATAGAAAAAGAATAAAATTTATTTCTTTAATGGCAAGAACAAAAAAGGAATGAGATAAATTTTATTTCTTTAATGGAAAAAACAAAAGAGGAAGGAGATAAATTTTATTTCTTTAAAATTTATGTTTTCCTTATTTGTAGGAAACCCAATTTGGAAAGAAATAAAATTTCTATCTCTCCACCTAAGATATATTTTTTTTGCCTTTTTTTTGTCTCTTTTCTTTTCTTTTTTTTTTTTCAACTCTTTTTTTTTTTTTTTACTAGAATTCACACATAATGAAAATTATCGGTACCTCACGAAAAAAAAAAGATGAAGACAAGAAAAACAAAGCAAATAGTGATATGAACAGCAAGGAACAACAAAAAAATGACAAAACACACAACAGTATTATGCGAAAGCAAGAAGAGCAAATTCGATTTTTTTCTTTTAATCAAATAAATCCCGAATCAATTAACCTAAAGCTCTGATACCAAAATGATGCGAACCCCGTATACCAATATGACACCCACAATCAATTGAATCAACAACCCCAAGAAAAATGTAATTCAAGAACAACAAAGAAAATAAAAGAAGATACCTTGACCCAATGATTAGCGAACCGCAAAACAAGATAATAAAGATGCCACTCCCAAGAACAAGAGAAGGATGAGGGAGATAAGTCAAGTGATAAATCAAGAATCAAGCCTTGATAAAATCTCAAAGTTCATGAAGAACAAAGAGAGAAAACTCAAATTTTATGTCAAAAATATCTAACCTTGTTTTTGAGGCTTACATGGGTTTTTATAGGCAACATAAATGAAACCCTAGCTTCTAAACATCTCATGGACGCCCTAGGCCCTTAGTACACCCCACTTGGGTTTAAAATAACTAAGTTTGGGCTTAAAATAATTAAATTTAACAGCCCAATGCATAAACTAATAACCCAACATGACATAAAACAAATTAAAGCCCAATAATATTAAAGTTTGATATTTAACTACCTAAATAAATAAACTAACTTAATTAAACTAGCTCATAAAACAAATTAGGCCCAAATTAGTACAAATAATTGAAAACAGCCCAATTTGCCTTCAAATAAGCTCCCAAGCCTTTAATATTATTGATCTTGGACTTGATCTCGAGCTTGGATAATGTTTTGAAACCTTGGTATCCTTTCCATGTCATCCAATCCTTGTTGCGCAAGACTCTTGGTCCAATTCTCTTGAATCAACCCATTTAACGTTTCTTTCATCTTCTTGGCTCCAGCCTTTGTCATAGGCCCTCCATTGATGTTCAAAGGATCCTTACGCTTACTTCCTTGGCTTCCATCATAACATTATACTCACCTGGCAAATTTATCTTGTATGCATTGTCATTGATGCGTTCGAGTACTTGGAATGGACCATCTCCACGAGGTTGCAACTTAGATTTTCGTTGCACAGGAAACCTCTCCTTGTGCATATGCACCCAAACCTAATCTCCTGGTTCGAGCACAATTCTCTTTCACCCCTTGTTAGCTTGAGTAGCATATTGCTCGGTTCGCTTCTCAATATGTTGCCTAACTTTCTCGTGCAATTGCTTAACAAATTCAGCTTTCTTCTTACCATCCAAGTTAGCTCTTTCCTCCATAGGTAAATGTATCAAATCCAAAGGAGTAAGTGGATTGAACCCATACACAACTTCGAATGGGGCGTACAGGACCTCTTAACCTCACACGGGCATGCGTGGTGCGTTTGGCTCACAGTGATGGAAACCAAGAAAGCAAGCCTATGGATTGATGCGAACCCCGTATATATTGATACGACACCCACAAGCAAATTGAAACACAACCCAAGAAAGATTAAAACAGGTTTATAATGAAAACTTTGACCCATTGATTATGTCATTCAAGAACCAAAATTATAAAGAATTTTGACCCATTGAATATATGATAATCGAGAACCAAAATTATAACAAGAATGATATTGACGCCACTCCCAAGACATAGATGAGAAGGTGGGAGATAAGTCATGGTTTCGATCGCCACAAGCATAGCTTGACAAGATCACATGTTCAACAATGAACAAAAGAGAAACAAATCTCTCAATTACTTTATTCCATCAACAACTCCTTTTAAAATTTAGGTTTAATAAGCCTTATATAGGCATACAATCCTAATTCTTATTCGAAACTAAATAAAACCCTATTTTTAATTGACTATGACTCTAACTTTGACTCTAACTCTGACTTTGACTTTGACTTTGACTTTGACTTTTCTTAAACACACTCATATTGGACTCTTTATTAACTCAGCCTCCTAATTAAAAAGCCTAATTAATTAAACTAAATTAAAACAATCCCATAATACAAATTAAGCCCAAATTAATTAAAACCCAATTAACTTCAGTTTGCTTCCAATTTTCTTCAATTAGCGTTCAAAGCCTTCAAGATTAAGCACAATCATCTTTAATTGCCTCGTTGTCCAATTGTATCTTTGTCTTCCATGATTGGCCTTCAAGATTAAGCACAATCGTCTTTAATTGCCTCATTGTCCAATTGTATCTTTGTCTTCCATGATTGATATCTTGGTTTCCATCATTCCCGTTTTCCTCAAAACGATTTGTCCTCAAATCGTGATCCATCGTTATTGTTGTTTGAAGATGTGAATGAAACATAAAAATAATGTTAGAAAAAAAAAAATCTCACACACTCCCTCACGTGTTTCGCTCCACTCACGTGTTTATCACTCAAGACTTCCTTTCCACGCTCAAACTTTTCTTTTTCTTTGTAAATCAGTCCAGATTTGAACCACAAACAAAGTATTGATACGAATCTTGAAATTCTTGAAATTCAAGAATTCAAGAAACCTTAGAATGCAATTTCAAGAACCTTGATATTGTGAATTCTAGAACCCTAATTGATAAATCAATTGAAGAACTGAATAAGCAATAATTTCAAGAATTCAAGAATTCTAAAGTAATTGATGACATGCGGTCACTGAAATTATGGAAACAACATGAAACAATGATGGCGCACAAATAATTTGTAGCGAACAGATCTCAAGCAAATTGATGATGGCTGGTGATGTGTATGTGGCACTAGAAACAAAAGACAACAAATTGTTTGTTGATATTATGTGAATGGCGTGCAATTAATGATGTGATGTTACAGCAATTGAAACAAACAAAACTTAATTGACATCAAGACACAAAGCAGAACAGAACTGGTGGTTTGCGGAAAAAAAAAAAAAATCAGAAAGCAAAGTAGATAAATTGATAAATCAAACCTGAATTAATACCCAAAGCTCTGATACCAACTGATGCGAACCCCGTATATATTGATACGACACCCACAAGCAAATTGAAACACAACCCCAAGAAAGATTAAAACAGGTTTATAACGAAAACTTTGACCCATTGATTATGTCATTCAAGAACCAAAATTATAAAGAATTTTGACCCATTGAATATATGATAATCGAGAACCAAAATTATAACAAGAATGATATTGACGCCACTCCCAAGACATAGATGAGAAGGTGGGAGATAAGTCATGGTTTCGATCGCCACAAGCATAGCTTGATAAGATCACATGTTCAACAATGAACAAAAGAGAAACAAATCTCTCAATTACTTTATTCCATCAACAACTCCTTTTAAAATTTAGGTTTAATAAGCCTTAGATAGGCATACAATCCTAATTCTTATTGAAAACTAAATAAAACCCTATTTTTAATTGACTATGACTCTAACTCTGACTTTGACTTTTCCTAAACACACTCATATTGGGCTCTTTATTAACTCAGCCTCCTAATTAAAAAGCCTAATTAATTAAACTAAATTAAAACAATCCCATAATACAAATTAAGCCCAAATTAATTAAAACCCAATTAACTTCAGTTTGCTTCCAATTTTCTTCAATTAGCGTTCAAAGCCTTCAAGATTAAGCACAATCATCTTTAATTGCCTCGTTGTCCAATTGTATCTTTGTCTTCCATGATTGGCCTTCAAGATTAAGCACAATCGTCTTTAATTGCCTCATTGTCCAATTGTATCTTTGTCTTCCATGATTGATATCTTGGTTTCCATCAAGATCCTTTGAGCATCAATAGAAGACCTATGACGAGGGCTCGAGCTAAAAGGATGAAGGAAGCTTTGAATGGGCTCGTTCAAGATAGTTGGGCCAAGAGTCTTGCACAACATGACTTGGACAGCTTGGAGGGAACATCAAGGCTTCAAGATTCTTATCAATAATTTGTTTGTGGTTCAAATTTGCAATTTACATTCAATTTAGTTTGTGTGCATTCTAGTTTGAGTCAAAAAAAAAAAAAAAAAAAAAAAAAAAAAAAAAAAACAGTATCAGAAAAAAAAAAGTGTCAACAAAAAAAACAAAAAAAAAGAGAATTGAACGGCATAAATTGCTTGGATTGAAGTGAGTTGATATTGATTCTCCTTAATTGCAATTCAAGACCTTTACGGTTTTCGAATCTTTCTTGAAATCAGGTTGCTTTCTGTTAATTGTCATTCATGTGTTAATTGTTGATCCTTATTTCTTCGTATTCCTTGTGCGCATTCTTTTCTTTGTTGAGATTTGTCAGGGGTGATTATTTCAAGGGTGACCTTGTTGTGATCGATTAGTTCTATAAAGAACTTGGTGAGAAAAGTTTGAGTGTGGACAGAGAGTGTTGAGTTAAATCAAGAGTGCCAAGTGATAAACACGTGAGGACTAGAGTGAAACACGTGAGGGAGTGTTGTGAATTATTTTCTTTACTAACATTCTTTTCAGGTGTCAAACATGTCTTTAGACAAAAGCAAAAAAGTGGAAGGAGCAGAAAATATAGATGTATCATTCATGCTCAAGGCAATGCAACAACAATTTGAGAGGATGAACATGGAGTTTATGGATTTTAGGGATCGAATGGATAGGCAAGATGCTGCCATAGCTAGATTGCATAGAGATCCGCAAAGGAGAACTCCGGAATTACATGGTGTCAATGATGAATTAGAGGCCGATTTACATGGGGAAGAGTTAGAAGGAGATGACATTTCTACTAATGCTAATAGGGGCAGAATTAGAGGTGGTAGAGGTGGTCGTAGAGGTAACGAAGATAATAGGTACTATGGGGATGTGAATGAGGAAGATGGGATGATAGGCATGATAGACTAGATAAGAATCTTAGTAGCATTAAGATGAAGATACCTTTTTTCATGGGAAGGCTGATCCTGATGTGTATCTAGAGTGGGAGAAGCGAGTAGAGTTGGTTTTTGAGTGTCATAACTTTTCCGAGGAGAAGAAGGTGAAGTTAGCTGCAGCCGAGTTTGTAGATTATGCCGTGGTTTGGTGGGGACAATTAGTGCAAGATAGGAGGAGAAATGAGGAACGTCCTATAAACACTTGGGGTGAGATGAAAACGGTTATGAGGAAGCGGTTTGTTCCTAGGTCATACTACAAGGAACTGTACCGGCAATTACAAAGCCTTACCCAAGGTTCTAAAAGTGTGGAGGATTACTACAAGGAGATGGAGATAGCCATGGTTAGAGCCAATATTGAGGAAGATAGAGAGGCTACTATGGCGCGATTTCTGCAAGGCTTGAAGAAAGACATTGCCAATATTATTGAGTTGCAACATTATGTGGAGCTTGAGGACTTGGTCCTTATGGCTATGAAAGTGGAGAAACAACTCAAAAGCAAGGTTTCAATGTCACGATGTGGCAGAAATTCGGGTTCCACATCCACTTGGAAGTCAAATTGGAGTAGAAAAGAAGATAGGTCATCACAAAAGCCTAAGGTCGAGAGTGCTAAGCCTAAGGAGGGTAGAGATAGCAGCCATGATAAAGGCAAGGCCGAGGCAACACAGGGGAGAAATAGAGATATCAAATGTTTCAGGTGTTTGGGAAGAGGTCACATAGCTTCGCAATGTCCTAATAAGCAAACTATGATCCTAAGAGAGGATGGAGATGTAGAGACCGACAAGGAGAGTGATGATGATGAGATGCCACCGTTGGAAGATGCAAGTGATGTTAAAATTGAGTATCCCGCAGATGGTAAGTTATTAGTGGCAAGACGTGCTTTGAGTGTGCAAGTGAAAGAAGATGATGAGGTGCAACGTGATAATATTTTCCATACTAGATGTCATATCAAGGATAGGGTTTTTAGTATGATCATTGATGGGGGTAGCTGCACCAACATTGCTAGTACTGAATTAGTGGAGAAATTGAGCTTACCTACTTCAAAACATCCTAAACCATACAAGTTACAGTGGTTGAATGATTGTGGAGAAGTTAAGGTGACAAAACAGGTGCTAGTATCCTTTGCAGGTAGGTACAAGGATAAGGTATTATGTGATGTTGTACCTATGCATGTAGGACACTTGCTTTTAGGTCATCCATGACAATATGATAGGAGAGTAATACATGATGGGTTTAAGAATAGATATTCTTTTACCATGAATGGGCAAACAATCACTCTCTTTCTGCTGCTCAATCTCTCTTATTCTCACTTGATCTTCACACACTTGTCTAGATGTTGAAATTAAGTATCTCGCAGATGGTAAGTTATTAGTGGCAAGACGTGCTTTGAGTGTGCAAGTGAAAGAAGATGATGAGGTGCAACGTGATAATATTTTCCATACTAGATGTCATATCAAGGATAGGGTTTGTAGTATGATCATTGATGGGGGTAGCTGCACCAACATTGCTAGTACTGAATTAGTGGAGAAATTGAGCTTACCTACTTCAAAACATTCTAAACCATACAAGTTACAGTGGTTGAATGATTGTGGAGAAGTTAAGGTGACAAAACAGGTGCTAGTATCCTTTGCAGGTAGGTACAAGGATAAGGTATTATGTGATGTTGTACCTATGCACGTAGGACACTTGCTTTTAGGTCGTCCATGACAATATGATAGGAGAGTAATACATGATGGGTTTAAGAATAGATATTCTTTTACCATGAATGGGCAAACAATCACTCTTGTACCATTAACACCTAGACAAGTGTATGAAGATCAAGTGAGAATAAGAGAGATTGAGCAGCAGAAAGAGAGCGAGAGAAAAAGAGAGGCTGAGAGTTCAAACACTAGTAAGGTAGAGAGAATGGGAGCTGAGTGTGAGCGAAAAAGTGACAAAACACTTGAGTGTAAACGAGAGAATGAGAGGAAGAACAGTGAGAAAAAGAAAATGAGTGTCTATGCAAAAGGGAGAGATGTGAGGGCTGCTTTTCTAGCCAAACAGCAAATGTTTGTACTTTTGTACAAAGATGCATATTTTCTAACTCTGACTTTGATTTGTCTTTGCCTGGTGTTGTTACAACTCTTTTGCAGGATTTTAAGGATGTATTCCCTGAGGAGATACCGGATGGATTGCCACCAAAGAGGGGAATAGAACATCAAATTGACTTTATACCCGGAGCTACAATTCCAAACCGACCCGCATATAGAAGTAATCCTAAGGAGACAAAGGAGCTTCAAAGGCAGGTTGAAGAATTGATGAAGAAGGGGTATGTGAGGGAGAGCATGAGTCTATGTGCCGTTCTAGTATGACTTGTGTCTTAGAAGGATGAGACTTAGTGTATGTGCATCGATTGCAGAGCTGTCAACAAAATTACAGTTAAGTATCGACATCCCATGCCTAGATTAGATGACATGTTGGATGAATTGCATGGATCTTGTGTGTTTTCTAAGATTGATCTTAAAAGCGGATATCACCAAATTAGAATGAAAGAAGGAGATGAATGGAAAACTGCATTTAAAAGGAAACATGGTTTGTATGAGTGGTTGGTCATGCCTTTGGTTTAACTAATGCATCTAGTACTTTCATGAGATTAATGAATCATGTTTTGCATTCTTTCATTGGAAAATTTGTTGTGGTCTACTTTGACGATATATTAGTGTACAGCAAGAGAATAGATGAACATGTTAGGCATTTGCATTGTGTGCTTGATGTGTTAAGAAAAGACAAGTTGTATGCTAATTTGAAAAAGTGTTCCTTTTGCACTAATAAGATTGTATTTTTGGGCTATGTTGTTACAGCAGAAGGGATATAAGTAGATAAGGAGAAGGTTAAGGCTATTAGGGAGTGGCCTAGTCCTAGGAATGTTAGTGAAGTGCGTAGCTTTCATGGGTTGGCTAGTTTTTATAGGAGATTTGTTAAAGACTTTAGCACCATAGCTGCACCACTAACTGAGGTTGTGAAAAAGAGTGTGGGTTTTAAATGGGAAAGTGAGCAACAACATGCATTTGATTTGATTAAGGATAGATTATATTCTGCACCATTGCTTGCATTACCTGATTTCTCTAAGACATTTGAGATTGAGTGTGATGCATCGAGAATAGGTATAGGGGCTGTTCTTATGCAAAATAAGCGTCCTATAGCTTATTTTAGTGAGAAATTAAGTGGAGCATCGTTGAATTATCCTACTTATGACAAAGAGTTGTATGCTTTAGTTAAGGCCTTAGAAAATTGGCAATATTATTTGTGGCCTAAGGAGTTTGTAATTCATACTGACCATGAGTCATTGAAGCATTTGAAAAGACAAGGTAAGTTGAGTCGAAGGCATGCTAAGTGGGTAGAGTTCATAGAAACATTTTCTTATGTGATCAAGTATAAACAGGGAAATGAAAATGTTGTAGCTGATGCATTATCTCGCAGGTATACTTTGATTTCTACTTTGAATGCAAGATTGTTAGGGTTTGAGCATATTAAAGACTTGTATGTGAATGATCCTGATTTTGCTTCTGTGTATGTTGCTTGTGAGAAAGGTGCATTTGGTAAATTTTATAGACATGAGGGGTATTTGTTTAGGGAGAGTAGATTGTGCATTCCTCAAGGATCTATAAGAGAGTTGCTAGTTGCTAGTTGCTAGTTAGAGAGGCGCATGAGGGTGGTTTAATGGGACATTTTTGTGTTAGAAAGACTTTGGATGTGTTAGATGAGCATTTCTTTTGGCCACAGATGAAGAGAGATGTTGAGAGAATGTGTGAGAAGTGCATAACATGTAGAAAGTCTAAGTCTAAAGTTTTACCCCATGGTTTGTATACACCTTTGCCCATACCTAGTGAACCTTGGATTGATATTTCAATGGATTTTGTATTGGGTTTACCTAGGTCCAAAAAGGGTCGAGATTCGGTGTTTGTTGTGGTTGACAGGTTTTCGAAGATGGCTCATTTCATACCATGTCACAAGACTGATGATGCCACACATGTTGCTAACTTATTCTTCAAGGAGATTGTTCGACTTCATGAAGTGCCGAAGAGCATTGTTGCAGATCGAGATGCAAAGTTCTTAAGCCATTTTTGGAGGACGTTGTGGGAAAAGCTAGGAACGAAGTTATTGTTTTCTACTGCTTGTCATCCGCAAACCGATGGACAAACGAAGGTGGTAAGTAGGACTTTAGGTGCTTTGCTGCGTTCCATTATCCAAAAGAACTTGAAAAACTGGGAAGATTGCTTGCCACATGTAGAGTTTGCTTACAACAGGAGTATGCATTCAACTATTGGTTGTTCACCATTCGAAGTTGTGTATGGGTTCAATCCACTCACTCTTTTGGATTTGATACCCTTACCTATGGAGGAAAGAGCTAATTTGGATGGTAAGAAGAAAGCTGAAGTTGTTAAGCAATTGCACGAGAGAGTTAGGCAACATATTGAGAGGTGAACTGAGCAATATGCTACTCAAGCTAACAAGGGATGAAAGAGAATTGTGTTCGAACCAGGAGATTGGGTTTGGGTGCATATGCGCAAGGAGAGGTTTTCTGTTCAACGAAAATCTAAATTGTAGCCTCGTGAAGATGGTCCATTCCAAGTGCTTGAACGTATCAATGACAATGCGTACAAGATAGACTTGCCAGGTGAGTATAATATTAATGCTACTTTTAATGTTTCTGATTTTTCTCCTTTTGATTTTGATGTAGGTTCCGATTTGAGGACAAATCCTTTTGAGGAGATGGGGAATTATGGAAACCAAGAAAGCAAGCCTATGGATCCTTTGAGCATCAATGGAGGACCTATGACGAGGGCTCGACCTAAAAGGATGAAGGAAGCTTTGAATGGGCTCGTTCAAGATATTTGGGTCAAAAGTCTTGCACAACATGACTTGAACAGCTTAGAGGGAACATCAAGGCTTCAACATATTATTCTAGTTCAAGAACAAGTCCACGAACATCAATCTTGAGGCTTAGGTATAAATTATAATGCAATTGGACTGTTATTTATTTGTTTGATGTAAATTGGGCCTAATTTGTATTATGAGATTATTTTAAATTACTTTAATTTATTAGGTTTTTAATTAAGAGGCTGAGTCATTTATTTTTAAGTTAAAAAGCCCAATATGGGTATGTTTAGAAAAAGCCAAAGTCAAAGCTTAGATAGAGTCAAAGTCAAAGTCAATTAAAAATAGGGTTTTATTTAGCATCCAATAAGGTTTAGAATTGTATGCATATATAAGGCTTATTAAACCTAAATTTTCAATCAGTTGTCAATTGAATAAAAGATTTAACTTTTCTCCATTGTTCTTTTGTGAACTTTGAGAATTGCATCAAGATTTGTTCTTGACTTATCTCCCACATTCTCATCTCTTTCTTGGGAGTGGCGTCGTTATATCTTTGGTTCTTGATTCGCTAATCAACGGGTCAAAAATTTTCTTGAAATCTGAATTATCTTTCTTGGGGTTGTGTTTCAATTTGTTTGTGGGTGTCGTATCAATATATACGGGGTTCGCATCACATAGATATGGTGCACTCGGCCCTACGAGAGAATGCCAAGTTGCTGTGACTGCGAGGGTCGTGCCGCATGGTTCGAGGGGCATACAGGACCTCTAATGATGCGAACCCCGTATATATCGATACGACACCTACAATCAAATTGAAACACAACTCCAAGAAAGATAATTCAGATTTAAAGAAAATCTTTGACCCGTTGATTAGTGAATTAGAACCAAAGATATAACGATGTCACTCCCAAGAAAGATATGATAATGTGGGAGATAAGTCAAGATTGATAAATCAAGAACAAATGTTGATGCAATTCTCAAAGTTCACAAAAGAACAATGCGAAGCCGCTGTGGGCACGACAGGAGTGCCGCAGTGCTCAAGGGGCTTACAGGACCTCTAAACCTCACACGGGTGTGCGTGGCATGTTTGGCCCACAGATATGGTGTACTCGACCCTACGAGAGAATGCGAAGCCATTGTGAGCGTGAAGGGCGTGTCGCAGGGTGCGAGGGGCATACAGGACCTCTAAACCTCTCATGGACGTGTGTGGTGTGTTTGACCCACAGATATGGTGCACTCGACCCTATGCGAGAATGCCAAGTTGCTGTGAGCGCGAGGGACTTGCCGCATGGTGCGAGGGGCGTATAGGACCTCTAAACCTCACACGAGCTTGCGTGGCGCGTTTGGCTCACAGATATGGTGCACTCGGCTCTACGAGAGAATGCTAAGGCGTTGTGAGCGCGAGGGGAGTGTGACGCAAGGTGCAAGGGCCGTACAGGACCTTTAAACCTCACACGGGCGTGCGTGGGGCGTTTGGCCCATAGATATGGTGTATTCGGCCCTACGAGGGAATGCGAAGCTGCTATGAGCATAAGGGACGTGCCACATGGTGCGAGGGGCGTACGAGACCTCTAAACCACACACGAGCGTGCGTGGTGCGTTTGGCCCATAGATATGGTGTACTCGGCCCTACGCAAGAATGCCAAGCCGTTGTGAGTGCGAGAGGCATACCGCATGGTGCGAGGGGTGTACAGGACCTCTAAACATCACACGGGCATGCGTGTAGTGCGTTTGGCTCACAGATATGGTGCACTCGGCTCTATGAGAGAATGCCAAGCTGCTGTGAGTGCGAGGGGCGTGCCGTGTGGTGCGAGGGACGTACAAGACCTCTAAACCTCACACAGGCATGCGTTGTGCGTTTGGCTCATAGATATGGTGTACTGTGCCCTACGAGAGAATGCCAAGCCACTATGAGCGCGACGGGTGTGCCGAATGGTGCGAGGGGGGTACAAGACCTCTAAACCTTACACGGGCGTGCGTGGTGCCTTTGGCTCGCAGATATGGTGTACTAAGCCCTACGAGAGAATGCCAAGTCGCTGTGAGTGCGAGGGGCATGCCGCATGGGGCGAGGGCATACAGGATGATGGAAACCAAGATAGCAATCATGGAGGATAATGAGATAATCGGACAACGGAACAATTGAAGGCAATTGGGCTTAATCTTAAAGGCTTTGAACACTAATTGAAGGCAATTGGAATCAAACTGAAATTACTTGGGTTTTAATTAATTTGGGATTGTTTTAAATTAGTTTAATTTGTTAGGCTTTTAGTTATAGGGTTGAGTTTTAATTTGATTGTGGGTGTCGTATCGATACATACGGGGTTCGCATCAGTTGGTATCAGAGCTTCGGATAATTAATTCAGGCAAAGTTTGAGCTCGGAAAGGAAGTATTGAGTGATAAACACGTGAGTGGAGTGAAACACGTGAGGGAGTGTGTGAGATTTGTTTTCTAACATTCTTGTCAGGTTTCAATCACATCTTCGAACAACAATAACGATGGATCATGATTTGAGGACAAATCGTTTTGAGGAAAGCGGGAATGATGGAAACCAAGATAGCAATCATGAACGATAATGAGATAATTGGACAACGGGACAATCAAGTTGGTATACTAATGCAAACCCCACATATATCGATACGACAGCCACAATCAAATTGAAACAAAACCCCAAGAAAGATTAAAACAGGTTTATAACAAAAACTTTGACCCATTGATTATATCATTCAAGAATCAAAATTATAAAGAATTTTGACCCAGTGAATATATGATAATCAAGAACTAAAATTATAACAAGAATGATATTGACGCCACTTCCAAGACATAGATGAGAAAGTGGGGAGATAAGTCATGGTTTCGATCGCCACAAGCATAGCTTGATAAGATCACATGTTTATGAATGAACAAAAGAGAAACAAATCTCTCAATTACTTTATTCCATCCACAACTTCTTCAAAATTTAGGTTTAATAAGCCTTATTATATAGGCATACAATCCTAATTCTTATTGGAAACTAAATAAAACCCTATTTTTAATTGACTTTGACTTTGACTTTGACTCTTTAACTTTGACTTTGACTTTTCTAAACACACCCATATTGCGCTTTTAATTTAAATAAAAAACTCAGCCCTATAATTAAAAGCTTAATAAATTAAACTAATTTTAAACAATCTTATAATACAAATTAAACCCAAATTAATTAAAGCCCAATTAACTTCGGTTTGATTTCAATTGCCTTCATTTAGCGTTCAAAACCTTCAAGATTAAACACAATTGCCTTTAATTGTCTTGTTGTCCAATTGTATCTTGTCTTCTATGATTATTATCTTGGTTTCCATCACAAGCCGCTAAGAGCGCGAGGGGGCACGCATGGTGCCAGGGGCGTACAGGATATCTAAATATCATACGGGCATGCGTGATGCATTTGGCCCACAGATATGGTGCACTCGGCTCTACAAGAGAATGCCAAGCCGCTATGAGCGCGAGGGGCGTGCCGTAGGGTGCGAGGGGTGTACAGGATCTCTAAACCTCACACCAGCGTGCGTGGCGCGTTTGGCCCGCAGAGTGCGAGGGGCATGTAGGACCTCTAAACCTCACGTGGGCGTGCGTGGTGCGTTTGGTCCACAGATACAGTGCACTCGACTCTACGAGAGAATGCCAAGTCGTTGTGAATGCAAGGGGAGTGTCGTATGGTGCGAGGGGCATATAGGACCTCTAAACCTCACACGGGGGTGCGTGGTGCGTTTGGCTCACAGAT
>CM038003.1:2228290-2258290 GCA_021234005.1 Nephelium lappaceum
ATGGTGCACTCAGCTGTATGAGAGAATGCCAAGCTGCTGTGAGCGCGAGGGGCGTGCCGCATAGTGCGAGGGCTGTACAGGACCTCTAAACCACACACGGGCATGCGTGGCGCGTTTGGTCCACAGATGTGTTGTACTCGGCCCTACATGAGAATGCCAAGCCGTTGTGAGTGCGAGAGGAGTTCCGCATGGAGCGTGGGGCGTACAGGGCATCTAAACATCGCACGGGTGTACGTGGTGTGTTTGCCTCATAGATATGGTGTACTCAGCTCTATGAGAGAATGCCAAGCCGCTCGGAGCGCGAGGGGTGTGCCGCATGGTGCGAGGGGCGTATGGACCTCTAAACCTCACACAGGCATGCGTTTTGCGTTTGGGTTATAGATATGGTGTACTAGGCCCTACGAGAGAATGCCAAGCCACTGTGAGCGTAGGGGGTGTGCCGAATGGTGTGAGGAGCTTATAGGACTTATAAACCTCACACGGACGTGCGTGGTGCATTTGGCCCACAGATATGGTGTACTCGGCCCTACGAGAGAATGTGTTGTCGTTGTGAGCACAAGGGGGGTGCCACAGGGTACGAGGGGCGTACAGGTCCTCTAAATCTCACACAAGCGTGCGTGGTGCATTTGGCCCACAAATATCGTGCACTCAGCTTTACGAGAGAATGCCAAGTCGTTGTGAGCGCAAGGGGCCTGTCGCATGATGCTAGGGGCTTACAGGATATCTAAACATCACACTGGCGTGCGTGATGGAAACCAAGATAGCAATCATGGAGGACAATGAGACAATTAGACAACGAGCCAATTGGACTTAATCTTGAAGGCTTTGGGATGCTAATTGAATGCAATTGGACTTTATTAGGCTTCACAATGTTATTCAAGTTCAAGAACAAGTCCAAGAACATCAATCTTGAAGAAATCTTGAGCCTTGGGTGTCAATTATAATGCAATTGGTCTATTATTTAATTGTCTAATGTAAATTGGGCCTAATTTATATTATAAGATTGTTTTAAATTTGTTTAATTTATTAGGCTTTTAATTATAGGGCTGAATCATTTATTTTTAAATTAAAAGCCTAACATGGGTATGTTTAGGAAAAGGTCAAGTCAAAGTCAAAGTCAAAGTTAGAGTCATAGTCAATTAAAAATAGGGTTTTATTTAGTTTCCAATAAGGTTTAGGATTGTATGCCTATTTAAGGCTTATTAAACCTAAATTCTGAAGAAGTTGTTGATGGAATGAAGTAATTGAGAGATTTGTTTCTCTTTTGTTCATTGTTGAACATGTGATCTTATCAAGCTATGCTTGTGGCGATCGAAACCATGACTTATCTCTCACCTTCTCATCTATGTCTTGGGAGTGGCATCAATATCATTCTTGTTATAATTTTGGTTCTTGATTATCATATATTCAATGGGTCAAAATTCTTTATAATTTTGGTTCTTGAATGACATAATCAATGGGTCAAAATTTTTTATAATTTTGGTTCTTGAATGACATAATCAATGGGTCAAAGTTTTCGTTATAAACCTGTTTTAATCTTTCTTGGGGTTGTGTTTCAATTTGATTGTGGGTGTCGTATATTTATGTACGGGGTTCGGATAAGTTGGTATCAATATATACGGGGTTTATCAATTTATTTCCTTAGTTCCTGATTTTGTTTCAATAGCCGCAAATCACTATCTATTTTCCGTGTCTTGAATTGTTGCACGAGTCTGACTTTGCTTTATATTTGTTCTTAAGTGCGCGCTGGTTGTGACTTTTACATATACCATTCTGTCTTTGATTTTGTGATACTGCACGTCATAAAAACACATTCTTTAATTAATTTTCTTTGTTCTCGCAATCTGCACGCTCACAAAAATATCAATCATCAATTTCTTTCTTTGATTTTGTGATTCTGCATGTGCAACACAAACTGAAAACTGATTTTTTATTTTTGATTCTGCACGTGCATCCACTTCTGTCTTTTGTTACTTGAGAAGTCGCATATAATCAATATCTTGAATTCTTGAATTCTTGAAATTGCATTCTAGTGATTCTTGAATTCTTGAATTTCAAGAATTTCAAGATTCATATCAATACTTTGTTTGTGGTTCAAATCTGCAATGATTTAAAAAGAAAAGGAAAAGTTTGAGCGTGGAAAGGAAGTCTTGAGTGATAAACACGTGAATGGAGTGAAAAACGTGAGAGAGTGTGTGAGATTTTTTTCTTTCTAACATTCTTTTCAGGTTTCAATCAAGTCCCTTGGACCACATTACAGATTTCACGATTTGAGGACAAATCGTTTTGAGGAAAGCGGGAATGATGCTAATTGAATGCAATTGGACTTTATTAGGCTTCACAATATTATTCAAGTTCAAGAACAAGTCCAAGAACATCAATCTTGAAGAAATCTTGAGCCTTGGGTGTCAATTATAATGCAATTGGTCTGTTATTTAATTGTTTAATGTAAATTGGGCCTAATTTATATTATAGGATTGTTTTAAATTTGTTTAATTTATTAGGCTTTTAATTATAGGGCTGAATCATTTATTTTTAAATTAAAAGCCTAACATGGGTATGTTTAGGAAAAGGTCAAGTCAAAGTCAAAGTCAAAGTTAGAGTCATAGTCAATTAAAAATAGGGTTTTATTTAGTTTCCAATAAGGTTTAGGATTGTATGCCTATTTAAGGCTTATTAAACCTAAATTCTGAAGAAGTTGTTGATGGAATGAAGTAATTGAGAGATTTGTTTCTCTTTTGTTCATTGTTGAACATGTGATCTTATCAAGTTATGCTTGTGGCGATCGAAACCATGACTTATCTTCCACCTTTTCATCTATGTCTTGGGGGTGGCGTCAATATCATTCTTATTATAATTTTGGTTCTTGATTATCATATATTCAATGGGTCAAAATTCTTTATAATTTTGGTTCTTGAATGACATAATCAATGGGTCAAAATTTTCGTTATAAACCTGTTTTAATCTTTCTTGGGGTTGTGTTCAAATTTGATTGTGGGTGTCGTATCTTTATATACGGGGTTCGCATCAGTGCGTGATGCGTTTGGCCCACAAATATGGTGCACTCGCCTCTGCGAGAGAATGCCAAGCCGCTACGAGTGCAAGGGGCATGCCTAATGGTGCCAAGGGCATACAGGACCTCTGGACCTCACACAGGCAGGCGTTGTGCGTTTGCCTTATAGATATGGTATACTCAGCTCTACGAGAGAATGGCAAGAAGTTGTGAGCGTGAGGGGCGTGCCTCTTGGTGCTAGGGGTGTACAGGACTTCTAAGCCTCACAGGGGCATGCGTTGTGCCTTTCGCTCACATATATGGTGAACTGGGTTTTACGAGGGAATGCGAAGCCGCTGTGGGCATGACGGGAGTGCCGTAGGGCGCGAGGGGCATACAGGACCTCTAAACCTCACACAGGCATGCGTGGCACGCTTGGTCACAGATTTGGTGTACTTGGCCTTACGAGTAGCCTATTCTAAGTGAATAAGTGATGTGTAGGTGAAGGGCAAGCTAACAGAATGAATGAAGGCTATTGGAGCTCATTTAAGGAAAGTTGAACCAAGATGAGTGTTATACTTGATTTTGAAGTATTTTCAATTGGATTTGAAAATCTTAAGAATATGTTTTATTATAAGTGTATTATCTTATTTTGAAAAATTTATGATGGATTGATAAAGCTCTTTATGGGATTAAACTATAAGAAAATATCCTAAGCGATGATTTAAGTAAGTCATATATGCATTTACGTCATTTTATGTCTCAAGTGTTTTGTAAGTGTAGTGTTATTTTAGTATTCAAAATGAATACTCTAATTTTATGACCTTTGGTATAGGTAAATTATCATTTTAAATATGAACTTGTATGAAAGGAAAATTAAGTTTTAAGTTTTAAGTTTTGAGCTCTTTCTTTTAATGTTTTATATTATGTAAAGAAAGGTATTTGATTTATCTATAAGTGAAATTAGGTGGTTATTAACTTATAAGTTTTCCAAACTTTATGATTTATATGAGGTTTGTACCAATATGAATTTTTATGAAATTTTTATGTATATTTTACATTAATATATATGATTTATATGAGGTTTTATTAAGCCACTTTATATGTTTATTTAAAACCTAAGTTCCAAATGAAATTTCGTATTTATATGAGGTTTTAAGTATGATCAAGTATAAAACATTATTTTGTGCTTTTGCATTAAGTAAGAAAATAAAATGAATTTTCAAAGGCCATAAGTATACCCACCTTTATAAGTAAGTTTTAGACCCGGCTGGTATATCCCACAATAGTATGGCAAGTCCAGGGGGGATGTGTCACTAACTCAAGGGGGATTTAAGTCTGTCGTGTCGCCTCTACTTTTGTGGGATATTATCTCATGTTATGGTTAGCGATATAATATTCCGCACATAACTACAGGATGTCTTTGTAAATAAGTAAGTGTAATAGTTGGTGTCTGATAAAAGCGCCACGTGACTCCACATCGGTTAGCGTTATTATCGCTTCTGTATGGTTTAAGCATTATGGGGTACGAATGGTGCCTTTCGAAAAAAAAAAAATTAAGTATTTTTATATATTGAAAACAAAGGAAAATATTTTAATATGTTTTAAGCATGTTTTACGATCAAATGATATTAAGTTTTGAGAAAAATTTAAAGAAATAGAAAATTCATCCTATGCATTTTATAACTCCTAAGTTTCAATGGAATTTTATGAATATATATGTGCCTTATGAAATTTCCATGTCAAGCTACATATGGAAATGAAATTGAAATTTTATATGTTTTATTATTTATAAGTTTTCCATGAAGTTGTATGAATATATATAAGTTTACGAATTTCCTATTTTAAGCTATGCATTGAAAGGAAAGCTAAGCATTGAAAGGGAAGCTAAATTTTATATAAGTTTTTGAACTATATGTCTTATATGAATTTTATGGATGTGTAAGTTCAAATAGTATTTCATTTTTATAAGCTTTATATGAATTGTAAGTATATATATAAGTTGTATTTTACCTATGCATTTTCAATAATTCAAATAAGATTTATATTTATTTTAAGTCCTAAATTAAATGAGGTTTATATAGGTATGAAGTTTTAAGCATATATAAGTTCACGTTGTATTCAATTTATAAGTTTCATACGAATTTGATGTACGTATCGTTTATAATTTTCATAAGCACGCCTTGTAAGTCAAGGAAAATTTATGCTTGAAAATTTTTAAGTTATATGAAAATTTTATGCATATATGTGTTTTATATATATATTTGATGCCTTTATGAGTTTTACGGTTTTATAAATTATGTATGAGATTTTATGAAATTATGTATTTATTAAATTAAGCACACATACTATACAACGAAATAAGTTTTGGAATTTATGAGAACTTTAAGAAACAAAAATGTATTTTGAAAAGTGTTTTAAGGAGGTATTTTAATAAAACCAAATCTTTTAAGTTAAAAGAAACATCAACACTCACTGAGCTCCCATAGCTCATCATTTTCCGTTTTTATGTCAAAAACCTCCTCAGGTATGGATATGGGTGACCGAGACGGAAGGGCTCCTCTAGAAGAGTAAGTTGGGCAATGACATGATAATGCTCTTGCATAAATACATTTCTCATATTTTGTATGTGAAGAAAATCATATGTAAATATATATGTTTAACATTAAATGAGTGGTCCAGATTTAATTAAAATATGAAAATTTTAAGTTTCGAACTATGGTATCAAATTTCAAAATATTTGACTTATGATTTTATGTTTTTTGATTTTTAACGAAATGGAAATTTGATTTATGCCGTTATAAATATGTTTGTGGAAGAAGTTGGATTGGAAAATAAAATCATTTGGAAGTGTGTTTTCCTTTGCAGGTTATTTTGGGTTAAGTTATAAATACAGCCGTTATGCTGTCAAGTTTTCCATTTGAAAAAAAAAAAAAAATCCAACCCATCCTACTTTTCATAAGTAAGAAAAGATTTAAGGGTTTGCTCCGCGAGTTCCCCTTAGCCCATTAAGTAGGGTTAGAAGGGATCCGTTGGGGTGGCAGGAAGGGCCATCCGTATGTAAGTACGATAAGTTTCGGAATGGGTCTTGTCACTAGTCTTTGCTATAGAATTTGTTAGAAAAAGAAATAAAAAAATTGGTGATAAAGAAAAGCTTAGAATTCAAACTATAAATGAATTTAGTAAATACTGTTTAGATTATTATGAAATACCTACACTTGGTTGTAATAAAAAGTAGATAAAGAAATATAAAAATAAAAGACAGAAAAATTTAAAAGATTATAGACCTTATAAAAGTTATAAAAGAAAAAGATTTTTTAAATATGGAGAAAATAAATCTAAGTTAAAAAAAATTTTAAAAAAGGTAAAAAAAGTTTATAAAAAAGATCATAAAAAATGTAAATGTTACTTATGTGAAAAGATAGGACATATAAAGCCAAATTGTCTAGAAGCTAAAAATATAAATGTAAACGTGTTACAAGATATAGATGATTTTGAAGAAATAGAAGAATTACAAGAAGTACTAAGAATAGAAGATTTATCTAAAGACGAATATGTGTATATAAATAGTGAAAATGATCATTATAGTGAAGATAGTGAAATAGAACAAATAATTAATGAAGAAAATTTTACTGATACAGATGAAAATGAAATAAATACTTTAGAAGAATATATATCTTTATTTGGAAAAACTTGTAAAGTGTGTAGAAAAGAGTTTAATAATGGTTTTAAAGAAAATAATAAATATTATTGTAAAAACTGTATAAATTATAAAGATCTGAAATAAATAAATAGAGCTGGTAGTAAACTAATAACTATAGATGTAGAAATATTATATAGAAATAATAAAGTAAGGATTAAGCTATGATAGATACAGGAGCTAATAAAAGCATAATACATGAAAGTCTAGTCCCAAAAAGTTATAAAACAAAATTAAAACAACCTGTATTATTAAGACAATTTAACGGAACCCTTATAAAGATAAGTGATTGTTTAATCAATATACCTATTAGAATAAATGAAGAAGAACATAATCTACCACAAACCTTTATAACAAACCAGATTAGTAATTATAAATTTATATTAGGGTTAAACTTTATATTAGGAAATAATGGAAGTATGATGATAACCCCTAATGGTGTAAATTTCTTTTAAAAATCAACATTTGTTCAACCAAGATATGAAACTTTTAATGTCCTTTTGAAAAACATGAAAAGATACAAAAGTTAGAAAAGAAATTAGACTTAGAATATTTTGATTCATTATTAGAAGACACATTAGAAGAAAATGAAAAAAATAAAAGAAAACCTAAATTTAGAAGAAGAATAGATAAATGAATATTTAAAAGAAATATTTGAAGTAAATATAGACCGTACAGAATGTCAAAACTGGCCAGAAGAGATAAAAAAGAAGATAGAAGAACTAGAAAAGTTAGATATAATTGATAATAATCCAATAAAGACAAGCCTTTCTTTTGGCCAGGAAAGATGGGAGAAAAATTAATCCAAATATAACTATAAAAACTCAAGATTTAGCCTATAGTTTAGAAGACAGGAAAAAATTTCAAATGCATATTAAAGATTTGCTAGAATTAAAAGTTATAAGAAAAAGTACAAGTAGACGTAGAAGCCCAACATTTATAGTAAATAATCATAGTGAACAAAAAAGAGAAAAAATAGAATGGTAATTAACTATAAACGATGGATAAAGTATTAAAGCTTTGCTCCCAATGTTGTATAGTATATATTGATGACATACTTTAATCATAATAAATTTAACCATACATCTCATATTTATAAAGTTTTAGAAATTTTTAAAAAGAAATAATATCATAATTTCCAAGGCTAATAATAAATAAAGGGAAAATAGAATTACAAAAACATATAGTAACAAAAATACTAGAGTTCCTTGATAAGATAGAAGAAACTAAAGAATCACAAAAATTTTTAGGATTATTAAATTATAGTAGAAAATTTATTCCTAACTTAAGTACACTAGTAAGACCTTATACAATAAACTAAGTAAGAATGGACAAAAGTTAATCAAGAAAATAAAAGACAGTAAAAAATCTAAAACCTATAAGTTTACTCATAGATAAGTGCTACAAAATAATTTAGATTGGGCGGGAATACTATTACAAAAACCTACTAAAGAAAGTCTTAGTAAAGAAGAAAAAATAGCTATGTATGCAAGTGAAGAAGTTACTAAAGCAGAAAGATGTAAATCAAGAACAGATGTAGAGATATTAAGAATAATAAATTCATTAAATTATTTTCATTTTTAAATTTTTTTAATTTTTTTTTTATTTAGAGTCAAGGCGGTCGCCTTAATCGCCTCAAGGCGATCGTCTCGCCTCGCCTCGCCTCGCCTCGCCTTACCTTTCACCTTTCAAAACATTCCATTCAATCTTGGATCTATTGCTGATGAAAAATTTTATATTTAATATTTATATTACCTTTTTCATATAACCATGAACTAAATGTCTCAGCATAGTTAATAACAACATATTTAAATTACAGTAGTTGTAAGACTTTGTAATAAAAAAATGACAACATGATACTTACTTGCGATATAAAGCGTTTAATAATACATAATGATGTGTAGTTTTAAGTATAGTTAAAGATTGGACGTCCTTGGGATTAGTGTCTCATCCAAAAATTCATCATTGCTACAATTTAATGCACCTACATCAGCTGCCTTTTTAATGTATCCACTACAACACCTAACACACTATTCAGCTAGATAACATTCAACTATGAATCCTTCATGCCTAGCACGATTCCTAATATATCCTTTAAGTACCTTCATACATCTAAAAACAAATAACAAAACTAGACTAATTATCAATGATAAATAGACATTCCTCTTTCAATGGATACATCCAACAGTATTGCACCGGTCCAGACAATCTTGCTTCCTAACCTAAATGAGCTGTCAAGTGGACCATGATATCAATGAAAGAAAGAGGAAAGTATCTTTCTCTCTAAGAAGCATAATGTCTCAACAATATCCACCTCTAAAGTTCATTGTAAAATGCAAATAGTCAAATTATTCCTTGGTCCATTTGGTAAAAGATTTCTTAATGGTACCATGGTTTTAAAAGGCGAGGCGAGACGACGCCTCGCTGCCTTGGTGGCTAAGGAGCCTCAAGGCGCACAAATAAGGCGGAGCAGTTGGAAAAACCCACCTCTGGAGGGTGAGGTGACCGCCTCACATCGCCTGGAGGCGAGGCGACCAGAGACGGTCCAGACCATCTATTACATAAAAAAAAAAAAGAAAAAAATGAAGCTCATAACAAATTACCACACCCAAAACTCACAAACACACCAATTTTAGAAACAGTCAAGCACTGGTTTTAAGAGAGAGTGAGAGAGAGAGAGAGTAAAGAGAGTAAAGCTAAATGTGAGAAGAAACTAGAAAGGTGGAGTGCCAGAGTCTGTGGTATCGTCATTCGTGAGAAGAAACTAGGAAGATGAATTGTGGTGGGAGTGACAGTCAGTGGTCATGAGTGACAAAGTGAGAACCTGAGAGGCAAGTGAATGGAGTGAGTGAATGTGAGTTGGGTCGGCGGTGGGACTGGGGAGTGCAGAGGGAAAGTGAAAGTGAAAATGAAAGTGAGGTGGCTTGTATATAATGACAAAAAATAATAAAAAATAATAAAAACCAAATTAGTGGATGAGATTTTTATAGTTTATAAATATAAAATGATAAAAGATTAAAAGTAAGTTAGCAGGTGGGGGGTTCCAAAAAAAGTAATGACAAAAAATAAAAAATATTAAAAAATTAAGTTAGTAGGGTGAGATTTGTACAGTTTATGTATATAAAATAATAAAAAAAATAAAAAAGTAAGTTAGTGGGGTGAGAGTTTTTTTAAAAAAAAAGGGTATTTCAGAAAAAAAAAAAAAAAGGGTTAATAAGGTGGGGTTTGTAGTTTATATATATGTATATTTTGAAACAAAATAAAAATAAAATTTTCGTTTGAAATACATAAAAAATATATTAATAGGGTGGAATTTTATAGTTTATATACATAATTATAAAAAATAAAAAATAATTAGTGGGATGGGTTTTATAGTTTTATATATATAATAATAAAAAATATTTTTTTCAAGTAAAAAAAAAATTAAATTAGTGGGGTGGGGTTTTTTTAGTTTATATATATAATGATAAAAAATAAAATAATCTCCATCACTTAAGTCTCAAAACATCTCCTCCTCTATTGAACACTTCAAGTTAGGATTTTATTTTACCATTTTTTTTTCTTTTTTTCCTCATTTGGATTGAGGCTGCCGCCTTGATGGCCTCAAGGCTCCTGCCTCGCCTTGCTTTTTCGCTTTTAAAACATTGAATGGTACTAAAAACAATTGTTGCATTAAGACATGACAATCATGCGATTTAAGGCCAGTTATTTTGCATTCTTCTACTGAAATACAATTTACAATATTTGAACTGTATCCATTAGACAATAACTCATGGTCATCTAGAAAATGTTTGTTTCTCTTGTTTGGATAGCGCGTGAGATGCTGGAGCCAAATATCATATGTACTAATTCAGCATATTGGTGTTCATAAAAGAACCCAATTATCATATGTAGGATCCATACCATTATCACCAAGTCCTCATATACTTATTCAGCATATCTTACAAGGGCATATAATCTTCGTAGGATTTCCTAAAGTTATCAACAACTACATTGACAAAATTTATGACTGCTTTAGAAAAATGAAAAATGAAGTGAATATGAAAGCTTAAAGAAATTTTTTATTCCATCATTTATTGTAGTGTTTTGAGATTTCAATCTATTAAGCTTCACCCGCTATTTATCCATCTGTATAACACTCTCTACTTTAAGTATCGCAATTGCAATGCTTTATATATAACCCTCTATACTTTAATTACCTCTGTCTACGAAAGTGAAGCTCAATTTATAGAAGGAAGATGACTAGATTGCATACAAATTAGAAGGTGTAAAAAAAAAAAAAAAAACAAAAACCATTTAACCCCTTGAGATGTATTGAAAACTTCTATTGATAATGAAGTAATTCAAAAATTATTTTCATTTAAAATTAAACAAGAGATCAAATTAAGCAAGAGATTTAAAACCCTCACCATATTCTTGTATAAGGCACCGCACATAAAATTCTTGCATAAGATCAGCCAGGTGGCATAAATATGTCACAGTATCGCCCAGTTCAGGAAATTGCTACACTACTGTGACTGTGCTTCACAAAATTCGGAATTCAGAATTTACACAACTATAATAGGCTTTGTATTTGACTCCAACTAAAGACACAAGCAAAATAATTAAGTTCCCAATCATGGAGTATGATGTTCCGGTATTATATGCTATGACACTATTATAGATGGTTTTCACACTACACGTATGTCCTTGTGAACCTCATTAAAAATAATAATAATTAAAAAAAAAAAAAAAAAAAGCCATTCTCATATTTTCACATGGTTCTTTATAAAACCATTTAATCCTTCTATATCATGCACTTCCAATAATGTAAGAATACGAATATGAACTTCCAATGTTCAACAAAGAGTAAAATTTGTCATGGTTAAAGTAAAAATGAAACTAGACCTATCCTTTCCAATTCCATTGAAATTTTATATTAAAGAATACAAATGATGTCACAGAAGGATTGTTGTTTTCTTCATCTAGTTTAAGCAAAACTTGGAAAAGAGATATTGAAAGGAGACAGAATTTTAGCTACAAGTCGTAACTCCAATGAATGGAATGGTATTAGAGCATTGGTAATGTTTCTTGACCCATTGAAAACATTAGATCTGTCGGTCTCAACTTGACACTTTATCAAAGACGTCGCAAAAAATATATATGCATACAGGAATGTGATACGGGTACAGCCAAGATAAAAACTAACGTAAGAGACGTTCAATCAGAATTTTAAACCAATAGATTGACCAAATAGAATAGCAGAAACCACAAAAATGCAATGCTAACAATAGAGAATAAACAATTTAATTAAGTTCACCTTTTCCGTACAGCTCTGCTTCCTCTTGAGAAATAATCTGATCGAGAGCTTGTGTTTTCTGCAGCCGAGACTCTGGTTTGACAAACTATGATCTTCTCGCGAATCACAGATGGAGAAATCGATGGGGTAGGTACCTCTTGTTGCTCTGACGAATAGCATCAGAGGAAAATCTCCATTGCTAATTCTGAGACCCAGAAGACTGAAAGAAAGAGAGAGTGGAGAATTGAGAGTGCCGTCAACCTCAGATGAAACGCTTTAGGATCAGCGATACATATACTAATACCAAAACAGTGTCGTCGAGTCTTAGCAAAACGGCGTCGTTTATCTTAGCGCTCCTTCGGCGACAGAGTGGCTAAACAAATTATTTTATTAAAACTTCGGAAGGTCACAACTTTGTGCTCGAACATCCGATTTAGATGATTTTTTTTTTTTAAATTGAGTAGAACGAGGCGTAGAATGCCTCAATCGAACGTCCTAAGATGAGCTCAACGAGAACAGAAATCTCGTGTAGAACAAAAGGGTAAAAAGCTCGTTGATTCGATTTCAGTACGAATACAAACCGTGAAAGCGTGGCCTATCGATCCTTTAGACCTTCGAAATTTGAAGCTAGAAGTGTCAGAAAAGTTACCATAGGGATAATTGGCTTGTGGCAGCCAAGCGTTCATAGCGACGTTGCTTTTTGATCCTTTGATGTCAGCTCTTCCTATCATTGTGAAGCAGAATTCACCAAGTGTTGGATTGTCCACCCACCAATAGGGAACGTGAGCTGGGTTTAGACCATCGTAAGACAGGTTAGTTTTACCCTACTGATGATAGCGTCGTAATAGTAATTCAACCTAGTACGAGAGGAACCGTTGATTCACACAATTGGTCATGACGCTTGGTTGAAAAGCCAGTGGCGCGAAGCTACCGTTCGCTAGATTATGACTGAACGCCTCTAAGTCAGAATTCGGTCTAGAGCGACACATGCGCCCACCGCCTGTTTGTAGACCCGTAGTAGGTACCTCATAGTCCCTAGAGGCACGTGTCGTTGGCCAAGCTCGTGTGGCGGAAGAGCCGCGCAGGCCGCCTTGAACGTAATTACCACCGAGCGGTGAGTAGAATCCTTTGCAGACGACTTAAATACGCGACGGGGTATTGTAAGTGGCAGAGTGGCCTTGCTACCACAATCCACTGAGATTCAGCCCTATGTCGCTTAGATTTGTCTCTCCTCCTCCATATCGCACAATTGCAGCCTTTCCCCCCCTCGGAGGCTGAGGTTATCCGGTAAGTCAAGTCATCGCCGTAGCACGAGTTCATCCCAATCATTCTCTAACTCCACGCCTCGCCCCCACCATCGAGCCAACTCTCTAATTCCACACTCAATCTCGTCCAAGTGCCAATCCTTAGCACCTTCCCCCCATGAAAAAAATTTGTGTTGCGTTGTTTTGTGTTGACAACCTTGTAAGTTGATGAGATTTACAACACGTACGCGCCGTCGATGCACAAGTTGGGCTACTGTATTTCTATCAAAGGATATGTCTTATTTTATAGACAAACTTATTGTATTTTATTTTTTATTGAAGTAATATTAATTTTGTTCTTGGAGATTTATAAGATTAAACGCAAGAGTGAGATCCTTACTAGCTATTATATGATGTTATCTATTTGTAAATTGAGTAAACTTCGTCCACAAATTCGAATATCATTGTAGATAATGCTATGTACGATATTATGTAGTAAACTTTCTCCACTAATTCGGATCACTTCTAGGGCATGCTATGCATGATAATTTTTTATGCCAATTTGACATGACAATCTTTGAAAGATTACATATACATATATCCATCTTGTGGAATTAGATGATATGTCGAGAAAAATACATATTAAAGTGCTTCCATAGCTCTTTTCTTAGCATAATATAATCTCTGAGTTTCGACATTGAATAATATCTATCTCTCAAAATGATAGTAATAAATTTAACTCTAATCTCAAAATTGAAATTCACTAGCCTATTGACGTATTATTATTGTGGCTTCATCATTGAGTCAATCAAATTAGTTTTATCTTACATTTCATTGATTGGCTGTGGTAAATGAAAAATATTAATAGTTTTTTAATGATGATGACATAACAATAAAGTGAATACCCACAACCATTTATGTTAAGGAATTGGTTTCATCAATACCAATTCGAACCAGCAATCGATGTGACCGTAATAAAAAAAAAAGAAACATTTAATAATAGCACCATTGTGCTATAAATTGAGTGTGCAAAATTGAAATTCGTTAATATAATTTATTACTCTATCTCCGTTTGAACCTATGGTCATCAAGGAAAATTTGAATACAATACACAATGTAGCTACAAATTGAGTGTTGAATCGAATCATATATTTTAAATTTAAATAAAAAATTGTTAATGTCATTTATTAAAACCATACGACTCATCGATGATTGAACCATGGTCATCAAGCAAAAAGTGCACATGTCTCACCATCATAGCACTCGATCAAAGTTTGTTGTCTTCTTAATATATAAAAATAAGTAACATAAGACTTCCATGTAAAATGTCGGGTCGATAGTCGAGATTATTCTACTGTTCAAGACGATCACAGCCACAATGTCAGATTTGAAAAGGAGGTCTCTGACAAGGTTTAAGTGACCTCCAAAATTGACCAACCTTTAAAAATGCCTTGTTTTGGATGGAAAAAAGGGTTTTTGAGCTCAAAAAGTGGCCCCAAGCCCGTTGGACTTGTCACCATCGCATTCTATGCTCGTTCTACTCAATTTCAAAAAAAAAAAAATCATCTAAATCGGACGTCCGAGCACAAAGTTATCAACAAATGCATAATTCGGACGAATGGAGGTCGTGACCTCTCGCCCACACATTACGATTCGCATAATCCCGTGAGCCATAACAGCCGCACAACAAAGCGAGGCATGCATAGAGCACGAGGCAAGCTTATCGTCCACCCAACAACCTAAAAGGCATTAGGAGGATGTAGACATGAATCCAATCAAACTCCATTATGTTGGAAGCAACACAGGATACCGTCTAACCCGCAAGACAATGATTGTGCTTGGGGAAATCATGAAAAGAATGGATAGCTTGCAGTTTGTTGCACAAGCAAAGAGCCTACAAGCCCATGCCATCCAAACACCACTCATACGTCTGTTGCGTACACTTAGCGATGACCCACCAAACGAACCACAACCCAACGATGTCTAGCATTATTGAGCATGCAGAAACATCGAGAAAGGCCAGACCAGCACCGCTAGACACGAAAGGTAGCAAAATCCGAAGGAGCACTAATGGACACCACGCCTAGACCACCGCAGCCTACCCACCTATAGCCATTAGACTCACACGACTGAGGCCATAGCTAACATTTTCAATAAGTAGACCGTTGGCAAATCCAAGAGCAATGCTTTTCCCCCGTAATGGGCATTAAAGGGTCACCGAATAGGAGCAGCAATGCACACTTAAAGGGCTTCACGACATACCCAGACCACTGTAGCCTGCCCATCTATTGGCGTTAGACTCACCCGACCGAGGTCATAGCTAACGTTTTCAGTAAGCGAACATTGGCAAATCCAAGCGTAATGCTTTTTCCTCACAAATGGGCATCCAAGGGTCATCGAGAATGAACAATGATGCATACCGAGAGGGCTTCACACCACTCCCAAACCACCGTAGCCCGCCCACCTATTGGCGTTAGACTCACACGACCAAGGTCGTAGCTAACGTTTCAGTAAATCGAACGTTGACAAATCTAACGTAATGCTTTTCCCTCTCAATGACATTGTTGGGTCACCGAAAATAGGCTATATCAAGGACACATTTTCGTCCGGAGTTTCTCTACTTTTTAATTTTTTCGCACCGAGATAGCCGGATGATTGTTTGTCAGATTGCCGACCGTCGGACCACTCGGTGACCGTCATCAGACTGATGTGGATGCTCGTTGCCACCGCACCCCATACCAAGCTAGTGGTGTGGGAGGGGGGGGGGGGGGGGGGGTGGCGGATGATTGTTTGTTGGATTGCCGATCGTCGGACCACTCGGTGACCGTCATCGGACTGATGTGGATGCCCGTTGCCACCGCACCCCCCATACCAAGCTAGTGGTGTGAGGGGGGGGGGGGGGGGGGGGGGGGAGGGGAACGGTGGGGAGCCCTAGCCAAGGCCTTAGCTGCTGGTGGGCAGCCAAACACCTCCCTCCTAAAGAGGTTTTAAAGACATTACAGAAGTGTCACGAGGGGACATATTTCATGCTTGAGTTGTCACACACCCCCTCCTACAAAATTCAATTCTTCGAATTTTGATGAGATTTTTTGTAGAGATGCTAGGAAAAATATAATCTACATGCAGAAAAAGTTTGAAAAATTTTTGAGGATGGGAAGTTTTTTTTTTTTTTTTTTTTTATTTTTTGAAGTATTAAAACGGAAAAAATTATAAAAAATAGAAAAATGTCAAAAACATATTTTGATTGCATGGAAAAATCCATAAAATTCCAAATAAAATTATGATATATACATTGAGTGGGCAAAAATGAAGTTTGCTTGGGGAAATTTTAAGATTTTCATTTTCCGACGCGTTTTCAGCGCTAACGTGCAGCAGTTGGGCACACTTGTGCCACAGTTGAGCACCTAAGTAGTTGAAAAATGAAGTTTTTAATTTTGATGAGATCTTTTGCGGAGATGTTAAAAATAATGTAAGCAACATGCAGAATAAGTTTCACAACGTTTTGAGCATGGAAAGTATTTTTTTTTTAATTTTTAATTTTTACAAGCGACAAAACAGTAAAATTCATGAAAAATAGATAAAATTCAAAAATGCATTTTGATTGCTTTGAAAAATCTCTAAAATCTGAAATTAAATTATGATGTATACATTGTGCGAGAAAAAATGAAGTTTGATCGGACAAATTTTAAGTTTTCTGCTTCTCTGCACATTTTATGCATTGATGTCCAGTCGTTGGCCCCATTGGCTGCCTGACGCAGTGCGCGCTAGCCTTTGGCTGCCAGGCAACGTGCGCGTTGCTTGCCAGAAGCACAGTGCGGGCGGCCGATGGCTGCCTGGGCAACATGCGCGTTCGACCGATGCTTGCTGCCTTGGACAGTGCGTGCATGGGGCTGATGGCTGTTTGGGCAGCGTGTGCGCTGGCCTTTTACTGCGAAGCAGCGCGCGGCGCAGATTGGTGCCAGGTGTAGCACGCAAGCGGTCGATGGCTGCCAGGCAGTGCGCGTTGGCTGCTAGAGGCAGAGCAAGCTCGGTCGATGCCTACAGCCTGGGCAGCGCGCGCGCAAGCCTGTTTACTGTCTGGTTAGCGCGAGCGTTAGCCTCTGGCTACCAAGCAGTGCGCCCAACCGATTGCTACCAGGCAACCGATTGCTGACGGTGCAGCATGCGCGTGCCCGATGGCTGCCTGGTGCAACATGCGCCCCAAGCACCGACTAGCCTCTTTTCGTATTTTTCCCTTGTTTTCAAAACCGCTGTATTTCTGACTATTATTTAATATTCTAGAAAATTAATGCCTTTGAATTTGCAAGGGTTCTTTTGGGGAGACGCTGAGGATGGCGGGGTGGACATGTAGCGGGGACGCGGCCTTGTGGAGCGAGACGAGTGCAAAGGATTGAATCTCATGAGCCAGTCGGACGTTCACTAGAGCTTGTGCATTGACGACGCGTGCGTGTTGTAAATCTCATCAACTTATAAATGACAAGGTTGTGAACACAACACAAAATTTTATTCAAACAAGGGAGGAAGGGAGATGCTAAGGATTGGCACTCGAACGAGATCGAGTGTGGAATTAGAGACTTGGCCTGATGGTGGGGGGGATGCGGGCAGGGCGTGGACTTAGAGAATGATGCGACAACTCAAGGAATAACCTCGGCCTCCGATGAGGGAAAGGCTGAAATTGTGTGATGTGGAAGGGGAGGGACAAATCTGAGTGACATAGAGCTGAATCTCAATGGACGATGGCAGCAAGGCCACTCTGCCACTTACAATACCCCGTTGCGTATTTAAGTCGTCTGCAAAGGATTCTACCCATCGCTCAATGGTAATTACGTTTCAAGGTGGCCCGCGCGGTTCTTCCGCCGTACGAGCTTGGCCAACGACACGTGCCTCTAGGGACCGTAAGGTCCCTACTGCGAGTTTGGAAATGGGCAGTGGGCGCACGCATCGCTCTACCCTGGATTCTGACTTAGAGGCGTTCAGTCATAATCCAACGCACGGTAGCTTCGCCCCACTCTCTTTTTAACCAAGCGCGATGACCAATTGTACGAATCAACGGTTTCTCTCGTACTAGTTTGAATTACTATTACGACGCTGTCATCAGTAAGGTAAAACTAACCTATCTCACGACGATCTAAACCTAGCTCACGTTCCCTATTGGTGGGTGGACAATCCAACACTTGGTGAATTCTACTTCACAATGATAGGAAGAGCCAACATCGAAGGATAAAAAAACAACGTCGCTATGAACGTTTGGTTGCCACAAGCCAGTTATCCCTGTGGTAACTTTTCTGACACCTCTAGCTTTAAATTTCGAAGGTCTAAAGGATCGATACGCCACGCTTTCACGGTTCGTATTCGAATTGAAAATCAAAATCAAACAAGCTTTTACCCTTTTGTTTTACACGAGATTTCTGTTCTCGTTGAGCTCATCTTAGGACACCTACGTTATCTTTTAATAGATATGCCGCCCCAGCCAAACTCCCCACCTGACAATGTCTTTCGCCCGGATCGGCCCGTCGAAGCGAGTCTTGGTTCCAAAAAGAGGGACAATACCCCGTTTTTGATTCACGGATAAGTAAAATAACGTTAAAAGTAGTGTTATTTTACTTTCGCCGTTTTCGCCTCCCACTTATACTACACTTGTCAAGTCATTTCATAAAGTCGGACTAGAGTCAAGCTTAACAGGGTCTTCTTTCCTCGCAGATTCTGCCAAGCCTATTCCCTTGGCTGTGGTTTCACTGGATAGTAGACAGGGACAATGGGAATCTTGTTAATCCATTCATGCGCGTCACTAATTAGATGACGAGGCATTTGGCTACCTTAAGAGAGTTATAGTTACTCTCACCGTTTACCCCGTGCTTGGTTGAATTTCTTCACTTTGACATTCAGAGCACTGGGTAGAAATCACATTGCGTGAGCATCCGTAGGGACCATCGCAATGCTTTGTTTTAATTAAATAGTCGGATTCTCCTTGTCCATACCAATTCTGAGTCGATTGTTCGACGCTCGGGGAAGGCCTCCGAAGGAGCCGTTCCCAGTTCATCCTCCGGTTGGCACGTGGCCACCCGCTCTCTCGTGGGAGTAGCTCGAGCAGTCTACCGACAGCCGATGGGTTCAGGACTGGGACCCCCATACCCAGCACTCAGAGCCAATCCTTTTCCCAAAGTTATGGATCCATTTTACCGACTTCCCTTGACTACATTGTTCCATCAACCAGAGGTTGTTCACCTTGGAGACTCGATGTGGTTATGAGTACGACCGGACATGGATGGCACTCGGTCCTCCAGATTTTCAAGGGCCGTCAGAGGCGCACCGGACACCACACAACGTACAGTGCTCTTCCAGCCGCTGGACCCTACCTCTGCTTGAGCCATTTCCAGAGTGGGCAGGCTGTTAAACAGAAACAATAACTCCTCCCAAGGCCCCCGTCGACATCTCCGGACTCCCTAACGTTACCGTCAGTTACCACATCCTAGTTCAGGAATTTTAACCCGATTCTCTTTTGAAGCTCGCGCGGTTCGCGCTATCGGACAGGCTTCCCCCATCTCTTAGGATCGACTAACCCATGTGCAAGTGCCATTCACATGAAACCTTTCCTCTTTTCTGCCGTCAAAGTTTTCATTTGAATATTTGCTACTACCACCAAGATCTGCACCGACGACCGCTCCGTTCTGGCTCACACCCCGGGTTTTACGGCAATCGCCACGCCTTCTTACTTATTGGGGCCTGGCACTTGCCTCGACGGCCGAGTATAGGTCACGCACTTAAGTGCCATCCATTTTCGGGGCTAGTTGATTCAACAGGTGAGTTGTTACACACTCTTTAGCGAATTTCGACTTTCATGACCACCGTCCTGCTGTCTTAATCGACCAACACCCTTTGTGGGTTCTAGGTTAGTGCGTAGTTGGGCACCGTAACTCGGCTTTCGGTTCATCCCGCATCGTCAGTTTTGCTTACCAAAATGGTCTACTTGGAGCTCTCGATTCCGTGGCGTGGCTCAACGAGGCAGCCACGCCGTCCTACCTATTTAAAGTTTGAGAATAGGTCGAGGGCGTTGTGCCCCCGATGCCTCTAATCATTGGCTTTACCAGATAGAACTCGCTCGCAAGCTTAAACTATCTTGAGGGAAACTTCGAAGGGACCAACTACTAGATGGTTCGATTAGTCTTTCACCCCTATACCCAAGTCAGACGAACGATTTGCACGTCCGTATCGCTGCAGGCCTCCACCAAAGTTTCCTTTGGCTTCGCCCCGCTCAGGCATTGTTTACCATCTTTTGGATCTCGACAGGCATACTCTCACTCGAACCATTCTCAGAAGATCAAGGTCGGTCGGTGGTGCAACCCGTGAGAGATCCCACCAATCAGCTTCCTTGCGCCTTACGGGTTTACTGGCCTATTGACTCGCACACATGTCAGACTCCTTGGTCCGTGTTTCAAGACGAGCCGAATGGGGAGCTCATAGGTCGATGCCAGGATAGCGTAGGTGCACGAGGCACGCCATAAGGCATGTGCTGCCAGCCATGATCATAGCGATGATGTCTCCGCGGCTGTATCGAGGGCCCGGGCTTAGGCCGCCGCCACAATTCGCACTGATCTATGCCCCAAGTCGATCGGCGGATCGGCTTGTGACTGTTTCACATCCGATCGAGGCACATCACCAGCCCCCATCCGTTTCGCTCCTGACAATTTCAAGCACTCTTTGACTCTCTTTTCAAAGTCCTTTTCATCTTTTCCTCGCGGTACTTGTTTGTTGTCGGTCTCTAGCCCGTATTTAGCCTTGGAAGGAATTTACCGCCCGATTTGGGCTGTATTCCCAAACAACTCGACTCGCAGATAGCGTGATGGAAACTAAGATAGCAATCATAGAAGACAAAGATACAATTGGACAACGAGGCAATTAAAGGCAATTGTGTTTAATCTTGAAGGCTTTGGACGCTAATTGAAGGTAATTGGAATCAAACTGAGGTTAATTGAGTTTTAATTAATTTGAACTTAATTTGTATTATGGGATTGTTTAAAATTAGTTTAATTTATTAGGCTTTTAATCAGGAGGCTGAGTCAGTCATTTAAATTAAAAACCCAATATAGGTGTGTTTAGAAAAGTCAAAGTCAAAGTCAAAGTCAAAGTCAATTAAAAATAGGGTTTTTTTTTTAGTTTCCAATAAGAATTAGGGTTGTATGTCTATATAAGGCTTATTAAACCTAAATTTTCAATAAGTTGCTTATGATGAATGAAGATGCAACCAATTATGTTTAATTGAGAGATTTGTTTCTCTTTTGTTCATTCATGAACATGTGATTTTATCAAGCTATGCTTGTGGCGATTAAAACCATGACTTATCACCCACCTTCTCGCCTATGTATTAGGAGTGGTGTCAATATCATTCTTGTGATAATTTTGGTTCTTGATTATCATAAATTCATTGGGTCAAAATTCTTTATAATTTTGGTTCTTGAATGACATGATCAATGGGTAAAAGTTTTCGTTATAAACCTGTTTTAGTCTTTCTTGGGGTTGTGTTTCAATTTGATTATGGGTGTTGTATCGATATATACGGGATTCGCACCACAACGCCTCGTGGTACGACAGGGTCCGAGCGTGAGGGACTCTCACCCTTTCCGGAGCCCCTTTCTAGGGGACTTGGGCCTGATCCACCGTTGAGGACGCTTCTCCAGACTACAATTTGAACGTCGCAGACGCTCGATTCTTAAGTTGGGCTCTTTCCGGTTCGCTCGCCGTTACTAGGGGAATCCTGGTAAGTTTCTTTTCCTCCGCTTATTGATATGCTTAAACTCAGCGGGTAATCTCTGTAAGCCCTCGAATTTGATTTTATGGATTTCTCGGAAATAGTCCCTAAATAATTATTGGAAACTCTAATTGGTTTATGGAAATGCGTAAGGTTATAGAGAACCCATAGGGATTGAATTAAACTCGATTGGAGACTAAACGGAAGGATAAAATAGTGAATGAAATCGAATAATTTTTAAGGAAATGAGGGACTAAATTGAAGATAAATTTTAATAATTGTGGTCAAAGTAAGATTAAGCCAAAACCTAAGGGAAGAGAATGAAATTTTTTTTAGGGCGTAAGTGGAATTATTGAGAATTATGGGGAGGAAAATAGAAGCCAAAATGTTGTTGTTGACTTTTTAAAACAAAGACAAAACCAGTCGCGAATTCGCGAAGAAGGAAGAAGAAAGAAGAAGAGAGAAGAAAGAAGAAGAAGAAGAAGAAGGACCAGCCGTCGTTCGCCAACGCCGACCAATCGAGGAGCTCGTCGTCGCCATCCAGCCGTCGAGCTCGCCGTCACCATCCAGAGCTCGCCGCGAACTGAAGCCAAGTTGCCGCAAACCAGCGTTGAAAATCGAGCTGAAACTGCAGGCGAACAGCTCCGATCAACGCTGAAGGAGACGCCGACAAGCTGCTCTAGCTCGATCCGCACGAAGACCAGGTCAAACCCGACGCCAAACCCGAACTAGACCGAGCTGAGACACCGCTGAAACCGTCGTCCATACGTGCCGATCGGCGACAAAGACAGTGCCGAGCGACAGCGAAATCAGTCACGAACCACGGTGGAACCGAGGGAGAAAGAGAGAGAGCAAGGGAGGAGGAAGAAGGAGGAAGAAAATCAACTCAAACCCCGCCCAGATTTGTCACCAAAATCAGTCCAAAACCACCCCAAAATCAATCTCAAAGCGAAGTTAACTCGAAAAGGAAATAGGGGTGAGTTGTTTAAAGTTTTAAGTTTGTGATTAGATTGATTCGAAATGGATTTATTTCGAGGTGTTGGTTGGTTAGTTTTGATTAAATAGAAGTTGAAAAATAAGTGATTGAAGTTGATAGGGAGTTTAGAAAACCAAAGATTTAGAGAGAAACCAAAATGTGCGCTAAACTAGTTTGAAGGATGATTTCGTAAATGACCTTTATGGCGTCCGTTGAGAGTTCGGATGACCCTAATGAGTTTAATTAGGAGTATTGGAGCTATTAAAAGCGAAAGATTAAAGTTAGAAACCAAAAATGGAGAGTTGTGCGTAAAAAGGGTCATATAGGGGTGATTGTGTAATTTTGAGTTTCCAGAAGTGACGTGAATGTAAATTTACGTTTCCATCTGTTGTGTAGGTGACGAGGGCACTCGAGGATCGAGGCGAGAGGAGTAGGGGCTCCGCACGCTCTATTTTTAGTCATCAGTTTTGTGAGTGAGTTTTATTTAAAGATTTAAAGGATATTTTCAAATTATCAAGTTGATTTGATAAATTAATTGTTTAGTTGAGCTTATTTTAAATGCATGGATATGAGCATGAATTTAGAGATTGAAATTATGCTATTTTGTGCTTTTGCACTTACCAAAGATATTTTAATGCTTAATGGATTCAGAAAACAAGTTTTAGTGCTTATTGCACTCAGAAATCAGATTTTGGTGCTTTATGCACCCAGAAAAGAGATTTGTGCTTTTGCACCAGAAAGTTAAAGCAGAAAGGAGAAATGTTTTCAAACCAATAAGTATGCCCTCAGAGATTATAGACCAGTTTAGACCCGATCGGTCTATCCCACTTCAGTTGGCACAGTCCCGGGTAGGGATGAGTTACTAACCTGCGGGCATAAGCGTCAGAGTCTGTCAGTCGAGTCGCCATTACTGATGTGGGGTAGTGTTTGGTGTGCTATGGTTAGCGCTGGGCAATTCCGCACA
Organism: Nephelium lappaceum; assembly: GCA_021234005.1. Taxonomy (NCBI): domain Eukaryota; kingdom Viridiplantae; phylum Streptophyta; class Magnoliopsida; order Sapindales; family Sapindaceae; genus Nephelium; species Nephelium lappaceum. The sequence continues at coordinate 2,252,191 of CM038003.1, forward strand.
TAGCCGTAAGAGTACAGATTTAGGGATACTATGGTAATTTTAAAAGATATCGAGAAACAGCTTTTAAAAAGAAAAGCTTATTTGAGATAAAAGATATTTTATAATTATTATTGAAGTTATTTATGATTTATAGTTGCAAGTTTTGTATTTAAATACGTGCATGTGCTTAGAGATGAATTCTTTTGTTTAAGTTGATGTTTTAAATATTTAAGTTTAAAATGCTTTAAAAACAAAGAATAGTTTTCAAACGTTTTCAGAGGAGGACGTTTTGAAAAACAGATTGTCAAAGAAAAGATAAATTATCACTCACTGAGCTTTTAGCTCATTATTTTCTGTTTTTATACAAAAACCTCCTCAGGTACTCTCAACAAGTAGTCGAGTAGTAGCAGTTACCTCCAGTGGGCGAGCCAGCGTGACACAACGTTATCAGTTCATTTTGTTTCATCAGTTATATTTTCATGTAAATCTCTTTTAAAGTGTATAAGTAATTTGAAATTTGTAATTATTCGTTTATAATTGTTTTTAAATTGCTTTTGATTTAAATGTGGTTTATTAAATTATGTTTGGATTTTATTGAGTTGAATTGAAAATCAAATGCATGATTGAGGCCTACGGGCAACCAGAAGTTGGGTTGGTGTTAAATTTTAGTTGAAGTTTTGATATTTTTGTAAACAGATTTTTCTGGAACGTTAAAAATGCTGCCGTTATGCTGCCGAAATTTTATAAAAAAAATGAGTTTTCGAAAAATGAATTTAAAATTAAAAATAAAAAATTTTCCTACGCGTTTTCAGTTTTTAAAGAAAAACCAACCCAACTATGTTTTAGAAAGTATCAAGAGTTTAGGGTTTGCTCCACGGGTTTCGCTTAGCCCGACGAGTCGGGTTTGAGAGGGATCCGTTGGGGTGCCCGGTGTGATCTACCGGATCAGAGTTAGAGGTATCCGGGTTGGGTCGCATCAAGGTGGTATCAGAGCAAGGCTTTGGAAAGTTTTGGGAAGTTTTAAAAAGTTTTGAGAAAAGTCAATTTCAAAGAGTTTTAAGGAAATTTCAGTACGTTTTAGATCGTTTTGAAGCATTGCATGATTTTTAAATTTCATTTTCATGCATCTTAGCATTATAGATATGCAACGTCGTGGTCACGGTCGCCCGAGGATTCGGAGGGTAACTGAGGTACCTATGAGAGTGGAGGAGTCTGAGCGTGGTGCGGGGTCTGTGAATGCCCCAATAGAGCAGCCTACATTTGAGTAGTGAGTACCGAATTGGTCAGCGTTTCAATAAGGTGATTGCAAAATATTAGATAAAGCTATAGATTGATTTTTGAAATAGATGTGAAAGATAAAGAAAAGTGATAAAAAGATATTCCAGTGGTTAGAGATTTTCCTGATCATTTGGATGATATAACCTTATGTTTTGATCAATTAGAATGGATATAGAGCTATTTTGTTTAATTACTATTTAGTATAAGATGTAGAACTTGAAAATGTTGATATTATGAGCTATAAAAAGTATGGAATTAGTTGGAAGAATGATATGTAAATGAAATAGATCATGCATGATTCAAAATTTTAAGTTTAGATAACTTTTTGATCAATGGATAGTATGTAATGAGATTTGCTTATTATATATGGATATAATTCTCTATTTTGAGTACAAATGAAATTTGAGGATTTCAGCCTCCCTTGGAGAAATTTTCAGAGTTAAGTGTTGATATCAAATCTAAATGTGATTAATTGTGTGAATAAGGTATTGTTGTTGAATAGTAGAGTTGCGCAGCGAAAGAGTAGGTATAATCTTTAGTTCGAAACCAATCATGTTTATTGGAATCGAAATCAAGATATGAAATAGTAGACTGTAAGTTTGAGATAATGGAGAGAGACTGAAAGACATTCCGATAGTTAGAAAATTTCCGAAAGTATGCTCTCAAGGGACCCTCCTGGTTTACCACTCGAGAGGGAAATTAGTGAATATGACCAAAAGTTGTAGTGTTCATTACATTGGAATTGGCTGCTGATTTAGGATTGATGTGAATAATTGACGATTGAGTTTTGAAATGTTTAGAGGATATGATTTTATGGTTTGAGTAATTAAATCAGATATGATATTATTATGTTTAATGACTGCTTAGCAGAAAGTGCGAATTTTAAGAATGTTGATAGTAGGAATCACAAAAGTCATAGAGTTCATTAGAAAGGTAACAGGTAAGTAAGATGGATCTTGTACGAATAAGATTTTTTATGTTAAATAATCTGCCAATTGATGGATATGATAAAATGAGGTTGAGTTAGTATATGTGGACATGATTGTCTATTTTTGAATATAGATAAGATTTGAGGATTTAAGTTCTTTATTGAAGATTTTGGAGTTAGGTGTGAATTGTGATGAAATAATGAAATTGCATAGCAAAAGTGTAATGTGTAATCTTTAATTTGAGAAATTCATGTCTATTAGATTCGAAGTTTGAGTTATGGAACAATAGATATCAATTTGGAAATGGCAAGATGAGGTATATATAAATGAGATATAGTTTTAATGCCATGAAATATGATCCAGAAGGGGATATAGGTAATGATTCTTAAATTGGTAATGATGTTTAAGTATTGATTGATTTAAGAGCTCTCTATTTTATTAATTTTGTGGATCTTATTGGTGGAATTAGTTTGGACGCGAGATTATGAGAGTGTAGTATCAAGTAATTTTCCCTCAGATGATGAGGTGAGTTTAGGTTGATGTTAATATTAAGTTTTGACCTAAAAGATGAGATAGATCAGCCTGTACCTTTGACTGTGTTGATGATCTAATTAAGGAAAAATGAGAGTCCTGTTAGCGGTACGTAGATCCTTAAGTAGTATCATAGTTTATGAGTTTCAAATGATTAGAGTTCTTGAGAAAGAATGAAAGAGAGCTAGTAAGTCTAAGTTTCTAGTTCAGTTTCTAAAAGAGAAACTTAGGAAGAAGATATCTGAACAAGATGTTCAAGCAGTGATGATGTAAAGGTTAGAGCGATGATACAGAAGATGTTATGAATGATGTTACAGTGAAAAAGGATTCAAAAGAGAGAATTATCCAGATGAGATCATTTAAAAATTTCGAGGACGAAATTTTTATAAGGAGGGGAGAAATTGTAAGCCCTCGAATTTGATTTTATGGATTTCCCGGAAATAGTCCCTAAATAATTATTTGAGACTCTAATTGGTTTATGGAATTGCTTAAGGTTATAGACAACCCATAGGGATTGAATTAAACTCGATTGGAAACTAAACGGAAGGATAAAATAGTGAATGAAATCGAATAATTTTTAAGGAAATGAGGGACTAAATTGAAGATAAATTTTAATAATTGTGGTCAAAGTAAGATTAAGCCAAAAGCTAAGGGAAGAGAATGAAATTTTTTTTAGGGCGTAAGTGGAATTATTGAGAATTGTGGGGAGGAAAATAGAAGCCAAAATGTTGTTGTTGACTTTTTAAAACAAAGACAAAACCAGTCGCGAATTCGCAAAGAAGGAAGAAGAAAGAAGAAAGAAAGAAGAAGAAGAGAGAAGAAAGAAGAAGAAAAAGAGAAGAAGAAGAAGGACCAGCCGTCGTTCGCCAACGCCGACCAATCGAGGAGCTCGTCGTCGCCATCCAGCCGTCGAGCTCGCCGCGAACTGAAGCCAAGTTACCGCAAACCAATGTTGAAAACCGAGCTGAAACTACCGGCGAACAGCTCCGATCGACGCGGAAGGAGACGCCGACGAGCTGCTCTAGCTCGACCCGCACGAAGACCAGCTCAAACCCGATGCCAAACCCGAACCAGACCGAGCTGAGACGCCGCTGAAACCGTCCTCAACGCGTGCCGATCGACGACAAACCCCGCCCAGATTTGTCACCAAAATCAGTCCAAAACCACCCCAAAATCAATCTCAAAGCGAAGTTAACTCGAAAAGGAAATAGGGGTGAGTTGTTTAAAGTTTTAAGTTTGTGATTAGATTGATTCGAAATGGATTTATTCCGAGGTGTTGGTTGGTTAGTTTTGATTAAATAGAAGTTGAAAAATAAGTGATTGAAGTTGATAAGGAGTTTAGAAAACCAAAGATTTAGAGAGAAACCAAAATGTGCGCTAAACTAGTTTGAAGGACGATTTCGTAAGTGACCCTTATGGCGTCCATTGAGAGTTCGGATGACCCTAATGAGTTTAATTAGGAGTATTGAAGCTATTAAAAGCGAAAGATTAAAGTTAGAAACCAAAAATGGAGAGTTGTGCGTAGAAAGGGTCATATAGGGGTGATTGTGTAATTTCGAGTTTTCAGAAGTGACGTGAACGTAAATTTACATTTCCATATGTTGTGTAGGTGATGAGGGCACTCGAGGATCGAGGCGAGAGGAGTAGGGGCTCCGCACGCTCTATTTTCAGTCATCAGTTTTGTGAGTGAGTTTTATTTAAAGATTTAAATGATATTTTCAAATTATCAAGTTGATTTGATAAATTAATTGTTTACTTGAGCTTATTTTAAATGCATGGATATGAGCATGAATTTAGAGATTGAAATGATGCTATTTTGTGCTTTTGCACTTACCAAAGATATTTTAATGCTTAATGGATTCAGAAAACGAGTTTTAGTGCTTATTGCACTCAGAAATCAGATTTTGGTGCTTTATGCACCCAGAAAAGAGATTTGTGCTTTTGCATCAGAAAGTTAAAGTAGAAAGGAGAAATGTTTTCAAACCCATAAGTATGCCCTCAGAGATTACAGACCAGTTTAGACCCGATCGGTCTATCCCACTTCAGTTGGCACAGTCCCGGGTAGGGATGAGTTACTAACCTGAGGGCATAAGCGTCAGAGTCTGTCAGTCGAGTCGCCATTACTGATGTGGGGTAGTGTTTGGTGTGCTATGGTTAGCGCTGGACAATTCTGCATATAGCCGCGAGATGTCTCAGAGCAGGCGAGCTATGGTTAGCACTGGGCAATTCCGCACATAGCCGCAAGAGTACAGATTTAGGGATACTATGATAATTTTAAAAGATATCGAAAAACAGCTTTTAAAAAGAAAAGCTTATTTGAGATAAAAGATATTTTATAATTATTATTGAAGTTATTTATGATTTATAGTTGCAAGTTTTGTATTTAAATACGTGCATGTGCTTAGAGATGAATTCTCTTGTTTAAGTTGATGTTTTAAAGATTTAAGTTTAAAATGTTTTAAAAACAAAGAATAGTTTTCAAACGTTTTCTAAGGAGGACGTTTTAAAAAACAAATTTTCAAAGAGAAGATAAATTATCACTCATTGAGCTTTTAGCTCATTATTTTCTGTTTTTATACAAAAACCTCCTCAAGTACTCTCAACAAGTAGCCGAGTAGTAGCAGTTACCTCCAGTGGGCGAGCCAGCGCGACACGACGTTATTTGATCAGTTCATTTTGTTTCATCAGTTATATTTTCATGTAAATCTCTTTTAAAGTGTATAAGTAATTTGAAATTTGTAATTATTCGTTTATAATTGTTTTTAAATTGCTTTTAATTTAAATGTGGTTTATTAAATTGTGTTTGGATTTTATTGAGTTGAGTTGAAAATCAAATGCATGATTGAGGCCTACGGGCAACCAGAAGTTGGGTTGGTGTTAAATTTTAGTTGAAGTGTTGATATTTTTGTAAACAGATTTTTCTGGAACGTTAAAAATACAGCCGTTATACTGTCGAAATTTTATAAAAAAATGAGTTTTCGAAAAATGAATTTAAAATTAAAAATAAAAAATTTTCCTACGCGTTTTCAGTTTTTAAAGAAAAACCAACCCAACTATGTTTTAGAAAGTATCAAGAGTTTAGGGTTCGCTCCACGGGTTTCGCTTAGCCCGACAAGTCGGGTCAGAGAGGGATCCGTTGGGGTGCCCGACGTGATCTACCGGATCAGAGTTAGAGGTATCCGGGTCGGATCGCGTCAATGCCGCCTAACTTGGGGTCGCAATGCGTGCGTCCGGATCATGACGCTTCGGGGTCGAGAGCCTTTATACCGACGACGTACGCGCGACGCGAGCTTGAGGTTTCTTACTTTGTCCACCACCAAACGTCATAGCGTTCATCGCCAAGGACTCTTATTTGGGCCAACTGGGAGATACGTGTCGCACGG